>CM070016.1:28057717-28107717 GCA_036247105.1 Cirrhinus mrigala
ACAGGGTTCCCGCGGGTCCTTAAAAAGTATTAAAAAGTCTTAAATTTAGTTGATCAAATTTAAGGTCATAAAAAGTCTTAAATTGTACAAGAAAGTCTTAATTATGATTAAGAGGTCTTAAATTTTAGGCACAGGAATACCAGAACTGCGATACAGCTTAGTGTCACGATTAAACTTCAAAAGGCTGTGATTTCGTTAAATAAACATGAGCGCTGCACGTTGAAAGTCCGATGCTGAGCCGCTTTGTGAACTGCCGTTACTGGAAACACATGTCTGCAGTTCCGAATGCGCCATCTGGTGGCAGAGATTGAATGTGCATTTTCAATAAGCCTGTTGTTTTGAGTAGGGTATTCTTACAATACAGCAGACTGTAGTTTCAGGACCGCATTTCTAGGACCCTGTAATTATTTTTCAATTATTTATTTTATTTTATTTTATTGTATTTATTTATTTGTCATATGTATGCATTAACAGCTCATACTATTTATAGCAGTTGCTATTATTAGTTACTATTGTTTAATTGTATACACTTAATTATTGTCCTAACCAACTCCTAACCCTAAACTTACCCTTGGGTAACCCTCTTGAAATATTTAACCTAATTTATTTCAATATATTCTAGACTTCAGTTCATTAGCTGCTGCGCTTCATGTCTGATGTGTGACCCACTTAACAAAGTGCAGTAAACAGTAAAACAATTGCCATACAAATTAGTGTGTTTATTAGTACTTTAATAAATTTAAAATAATTTGAATACAAATACTAATTTACAACATCCAGCAGCACAATTAACTGTTTTGGACAGTTAAAATGGCTAAATGGAGATTGCTGACACCCCCTTGAACACTCAAGTTTATGTCAGCTTTTACATTAAAAATAAGATGGAAAGATAAAATAATTAATAGTTTCAATAATTCTAGTCTTTGCGCCTGTTTGAAGTTTCTTTGTTGAAATGGAATTGCTAGATGGCACTGTCCCAAAAAATAGGGTCCTAGAAATGTGGTCCTAGAACTGCAGCCTCCAGTATTGCAGGAGTATAGTATTGGGGTTGTTTTTGTTCAGACCAAAGCAAAAAGCGACCCATGTTTTTACCCTGCAAACATGCAGAGCTGTAAATGTGAACTGGTGGATCATTAAGAAGATAATTCATCATTAAAATCTTAACACAAACATGTATTTGTATGTTTTTTAAATTAATATAATAATTTATTGATAATAATTGTTTCAATTAATATAAGTAGTGCTTCTGACTCATCTATTTTCTTAAAAATTGATACTTTAAAGAAATATAAAGTGTACCACTTTATAAAACTTTTTGTTTTTGTGAAAAATCTGAACTGTAAATCAGTTTTTACAGTAGTTTACAGTCATTTTACAGTTTAATATTTAAGCATAGACATTGCCTTACCCTGCTCATATGGTATTAATTTTATTTGTGCAGGTCTTAAAATAAGTCTTAAAAAGTCTTAAATTTGAGCTTAAAAATCCTGCAGGAACCCTGTATAAAGATTAATTCGATTTTATATAGAATTAATTTATTATATTATTTTTTATTTTATTATTCTTTTTTTTTTCTCCCAGAAATATTGTGTTGTGTATTTAAAATTTTCTGGAAAATAAATTCTGGTAAATATTTTTTCTGGTAAATGCTCCTTAAATATTGTTTTAATAATATTTTATTAGTAGTATTAGCACTATCATTACATTAATATTTCTGTCAAGTTAAATCAAACTTTTATTGTGACGGGTTGCTGTGAAAACCTTTATGTGATATGACAATGTTTTTTTTTTTTCCAAAAGTAACGGTAAAATGTTCATGAAGTGACTCCGACAGCAGTTCTAGAGATTATATTTATGTATTCATGTGCTCATATTTCGAGGCAGCAGAAGCTGAAAACTAGGGCTGTTTAACGATCAATTACAATTAATCGCATCCAAAATAACAGTTTTTATTTACATAATATATATGTGCGTGTACTGTTTATATTTATTATGTATATATAAATACACACACATACAGTATATATTTTAAAAATATGATTAGTCACCATTATTCGCTTAACAGCACTACGGAAATCACAGCGAGTGTTACGCGCTTCAGTATGTGTGTAGTAAACAAAACGCGCATCGTAAAATGCGTAAAATGCAGAATCGTACCGTTTTTAAAAGCAGGGTATTGCAGTACCTTTTTAGTACTGGTATATCGTGCAACACTAGTGCGCACAGCGCCACATAAGTCAAACACACCGAACCATAACCATTAATCTCTAATTTATATATTAGGGCTGCATGAGGCAGAGCACTAATGACTTTAACTATCACACAAACTTTTAATTGTCATAGCAAGGACAGCAAAAAGTTCTCCCAAAGTGGTTTTAAATACATGTTTTACTGTAAAGTTATAAATGTGGCTTCCTTGGACCTTGCTTGCAGTTCATTCTGAAGCTGCACAATGGAGAGACGGGTTAATGTTGCGAAGAACCTGGCTCTGCTGTTTGAGTTCAGTGACGACGAAAGCAACAAGACCCCACGTACGACAAGCGATGGAGGTATGAACGAGGAAAAAGACACAAATCTACAAACGACAAGTGATGAAGCGATGGAAGAGGAAAGAGACGGGAGTCTTCATCCGACGACTGATGAAGGGATGAAAGTGGAAAGAGACACAAACCTGCAAATGACAGGTGATGTAGTGATGGAAGAGGAAAGAGACGGGAGTCTTCATATGACGAGTGATGGAGGGATGAAAGTGGAAAACAATGTAACCCTACATATGACATGTGATGAAGAGATGGTAGAGGAAACTCTTTATACGACGAGTAATGGAGGGATAAAAGTAGAAAGAGATGTGACCCTAGATACGACAAGTGATGGACAGATGAAAGTGGAAAGAGACGTAACCCAAAATATGACAACTGATGGAGGGATAGAAGAGGAAAGGGACACAACCCTACATACGACGAGTAATGGAGGGATAAAAGTAGAAAGAGATGTGACCCTACATACGACAAGTGATGGAGGAATGAAAGAGGAAAGAGATGTGGCCCTAGATACAATGAGTGATGGAAGGATGGAAGAGGAAAGAGACACGGCCCTAAATATGACAAGTGATGGAGGGATAGAAGAAGAAAGAGACTCGACTCTACGAAAGACAAAAGATGGAGGGACGGAGAAGAAAACATATGTGACCCTAACTACAACAAGTACTGATTGGATAGAAGAGGAAAGGGATCTGGAAGGAGAAGCTGAGCTGGAAGAAGAGCTCTCTGATGCAACTTCTGAAACAGAGGACAACGTGGAGTTCGACCCAGACTATCACTCTACCGATGAAGATGAGTCAGAGGACGAGCCAGAGGTCCCTTCTGACATAGAGGCTGCTTATCTGTCCAGAAACGGAAACATACAGTGGACTTCAACTCATCCTGAGAAGAGACGAAGGAGAGCTCATCGTGTCTCCAAAATGACCGCTGGACCAACCAGGTTGGCATGTAGCAATGTTAAAGACATAAAATCAACTTTTGAATTATATTTCCCAGATGATATCAAAGAGATTTTCATTAAAATGACCAATTTCGAGGGCAAACGTGTATGTCGTGACACCTGGAAGGACGTCGACTGGACGGACCTACAGGCCTTTTTTGGTCTGCTGTTTCTGGCAGGCGTGTATCGATCCCACCATGAGGCCGTGAGTAGCTTATGGCACGGTGAGGCGGGAAGGCCAATTTTTCGTGCTACCATGCCACTGAAAAGATTTAAAACTTTGTCAAGGGTCTTCAGCTTTTAAAAAAGGGACAAAGATCGTAGCAAACAGAAAAAAGACAAGCTGGCACCGGTAAGGAACTTTTGGGATAAATGGGTCGAACGTCTGCCTCTCTTGTACAATCCAGGCCCAAACATCACTGTGGACGAGTGCCTGGTCCGTTTCAGAGGTCGCTGTTCCTTCAAACATTACATGCCGAGTAAACCGGGCAAGTATGGAATTAAAATCTGGGCAGCATGCGATTCCAGATCGAGCTACGCGTGGAACATGCAGATCTACACTGGCAAAGCTGCCGACGGCAAGTCAGAAAAGAACCAGGGAATGCGAGTGGTCCTGGACATGACGGCTGGTCTAGAGGGACACACGGTCACGTGTGACAATTTTTTCACCTCGTACGCCCTCGGCGAGGAGCTGCTCCGAAGGAAAATGGCCATGATCGGAACGGTCAGATCAAACAAGCCGGAGCTCCCACCTGCGCTCCTGTCAATGAAGGACAGGCCACGATTATCATCCAAGTTCGCCTTCACTGACACGCACACTCTTGTGTCCTACTGTCCCAGAAAAAATAAAAACGTGCTTTTGATGAGCACGCTCCACAGAGATGACCAAGTAAGTGACAAAGATCACAAGAAGCCGGAGATAATCCTAGACTACAACCATACCAAAGGCGGAGTTGACAACCTTGACAAGGTATTTTGCTACTTTGCATGATTTGTTTTTGTTTAAGGCCAAATAATACATATAATGTGAATTGTCAGATGATAAGCTAAAGATGTTTTGTCTGTGTGTGTGTCATTTCGTTTCCAGCTTGTTGCCACTTACACCTGCCAAAGGAAGACGTCACGCTGGCCCATGGTGATTTTCTTCAACATGTTGGACGTCTCTGCCTACAATGCATTCGTACTGTGGATGGAAATTAATCATTCATGGAACAAAGGGAGGAAATATAGAAGGAGGCTCTTTCTGGCAGAGCTAGGGAGAGCTCTCGTGATTCCTCTCATGCAAAGACGGGAAACATTTCCTCGTGCTGCAGCCTCTCAGAATATGCTGAAGCAAGCTCAAGTACAAGCAGGCTCTACGCCAGTCAAAGTCACTCCCCCCTCACCAGTAACCCCAGGCAAGAGGAAAAGGTGTCAGGCCTGTGACCGAAAGAAGGACACAAAAACCAGTGTGATGTGCAGTATGTGTAACAAATACATTTGCGGGGCACACTCTGTTATGACCGCTCACTGCCAAGAATGCAGCAAGAAGTTTAATACAAGATTTAAACAATGCTAATGTACTGTTTGTTGCCTGGGTTTATGACTGCTTCTTTTCTTTCGGTTTTCTTCACTAACTTGCTCACCATTGCAAAATATGTATGCTTTAGAGTTACTGAATATTGATGTTTTAAATAAATGATAGGCTACAAAATAATGCATACTCTGTCTTTTCATTGTATCACTCTTTGTTAGTATAATATGGCATCACTGCAAAAACAGACACTTTGAAAACAAGTGGTTTTAAAAATATAAATTTTTCTAGGCAAGTATATGCTAAGTATATTTCTAAAATTACAACTTGTATCTAGAAACTTACTTTGTTAGTGGATTGGGTTACTGAGGTTGTAGACCAACGTTTGGATCACTAACGCCACCTACTGGTTATAATTGTCATTTCATGTCATTGTCATGACAGCAGATGTTCAGATGTTTACCTGATTTTTCAGAATGAAGTACACTAGTTTTTGGACAGTAAGATTTTTTATGTTTTTTTAAAGAAGTCTCTTCTGCTCACCAAGAGTTATTCACATATTATTGTTCTATGATAACTGATTTACGTTATGTGATGTTTCTTGTGTACATTTTAGGCCTTTTTTAGAAAACAAAAAGGGTTCTATCTCCAGAAGTCTATGGAACACGAAAACTTTAAAGCTCAATATCTCAAAACTGCTCAGAATAGAACCTTATAATTCCAAGGCAGCTATTTATTTGATCCAAAGTACAGCAAAAATGATAAGAATTTGAAATATTTTTACTATTTAAAATATCTGTTTTGTATTTGAATACATCTTAAGATGTAATTTATTCCTGTGATTTCAAAGCTGAATTTTTAGTATCATTACTCCAGTCACATGATCCTTCAGAAATCATTCTAAAATTCTGATTTGCTGCTTAAAAAAAAATTATATATATATATATATATACCATGTTGAAAAATTTTTTTCAGGTCACTTTGATGAATAGAAAGTTCAGAAGAACAGCATTTATCTGAAATAGAAATCTTTTGTAACATTATAAATGTCTTTATCATCACTTTTGATCAATTTAAAGCATCCTTCCTAAATAAATGTATTAGTTTCTATAATTTCTGCTGAAAATACAGATTTGATCATAAGAATAAACGTATATTTTAAAATATATTCAAATAGAAAGCAGCTATTTTAAATGGTAAAAATATTTCACAATATTACTGCCGCATTTTGGATCAAATAAATTCAGGCTTGGTGAGCAGAAAAGACTTCTTTAAAAAAAAAAATAAAAAAAAAACATTAAAAATATTACTGTCCAGAAACTTCTGACTTGTAGTGTATGGTTTTACTGAGGTAAAAGTAATTAAAAAAAAGTGTTTGTTTTATATTAAAAAAAACTAAAGATATAATTTAGAGAGAAATTTGGTTAACTATTTAATATCATTTTATATAAGCTTAGTCCTATTAGGTGAAGTTAGTCTTACTACGTTTCTTTAAAAAAAATGATTTATTTTAAATAGATTAATTTATTACATTCATTTACTCATCCTGTCATATGGTCTTTCTTTTTTAGACCACAAAAGGAGAAATCTCCTTTTCGACTTGTGCCATTGTGTGGTTATTTTGGAATAAATGTAAAAATGCTTAAAAAGAACAAAACGGATGTGAAATATATAGTTAAGACATGAAACTCCAACTAATCGCTAATTTGCTCGTTCAGCGCCATGGCACCAGCCATTCAGGAGTACTTCCTAATCTACGTAACCATATTTATTTTATCCTAGCCTGTGTTCGGCAAGTTGTGCGATTATGAAAGCTTACATTATCCCTCCTCCTCCCCAGCACCACCTTTAGAGATCTATCAAGGGGTTATACATTTCTTGCAACCACCTTTCTTTGTTACTTTTGAATAATCTGAACAAATTATTGTATTTGCTCAGCAGCAGCAGCAGCGTAGCAGATTTCATCTGCCAAAATCAAGTTTATGTATATTTCATGCCAATGCCAGTAAATGCTGGTTGAAATGATCACTCTCAGAGTTGTCATAACTGAAATATACTTTGTTATAATTAATAGAAAATTACTTACATTGATAATGTAAATATATAAAGTGGAATTGTATTGGTTGTTGTTGTTTTCTTGCTTTCTGAAAAAGTTTTAATTTTAGGGTGAACCGTCCCTTTAATTTGTATTTAAAAATACTTTTAGCATTTAAAACGCTCATAATTTGTTCATATTTTCAGTGTTATTTTATAGCTCCACCGAAGGCCAGTCCAAATGGCTTTCATGTCCAGACTGTCCCGGTCACGGAGTAATTCCAGATCTCCCAGCAGAAAGGACTCGGAGAAAGGCTCTCCTGTACTAACTGTTGCTGAACTTGAGCGTCTGTTGTACACTGGGAAAACCGCCTGTAATCACGCAGATGAAGTGTGGCCGAGACTCTACATTGGTGACCAGTGAGTAGTCCATGAATATCTGTCGTTTTGGCCACTTAAAGTATGTTGAGCGCAAGATGCTGCTTTATTCGCTTTTACAAAACAGTAGCATTACATTTTTCAAACAAACAACAACAACAAAAAAAGATATGTAACATCATGCTCTTCAGAAATCATAAAATGCTTTGAAAAATGTCTTGCAAACCTTTTTTTTTTATCTAAACTTTCAGAGAAATTGCCTCAAACCGCAAAGAGCTTGTCAAGCTCGGGATCACACACATCCTCAACTGTGCTCAGAGTAAATGGAGAGGCGGTGCGGAGTATTACGCTGGCATGAACATCACATATCATGGCATTGAAGCCCACGACTCGCCCTCCTTCGACATGAGTGTTAACTTCTACCCAGCGGCTGAGTTCATTCACAGAGCCCTTAGTGCTGGAGGTCAGTTCATTATGGGGTTATTTTATGGGGTTATTTTTGTGTCTTTATTATTCAAACAAAAATACTGTGTTTGAGAGTAAAACTAAGTATTTTGTAATTAAAAAATAAAAGTTTGCAAAAAAAGTCTTCTTAAATCTCAAAAATAAAGAAATTGATAACAAAAGTATTTGCAGTGCATGTACTTTTCTTTACAATCTTTATTTTTCTTTGCGCACTTCAAACACTTCTCATCGCGAAACCACAAGTTTTGCTCTCCTTTCTGCTTTCTTTTTTTGCGAGTCTAAAATTTTTGTTTGCGAGTTAAAAAGTTTTGCTTGCGAGTAAGCTGTATCTCAGTGGGCGGTCTCTACCTACCAGGATGAAAGGCCTTTTTCTATTGGTCACTCTCGATTGAAGTGACCACGCCCACTACGTTGTGCCGCCAGGCGCCAGTCTGACTGAGGAGCGAGCGAGGTTCAGCCATGGCGAACAACAGCAACAACAGGTCGTTTACTGGGTGAGATAACCAAGTTAACGTCTTAAACTCAGTGACAAGTGAACTTATGTAGTCTATCTTCTCATGCTCACATATTTAAATACGTAACGTTAGATAAGCCCGCCTGTAGTTCGGCGATACCGTTAAATAGAGGGGCACGAGATGACTCGGATGACGATTGTAATCAAGGTAAAGACCATTATGACATGCAAGAGTCGTACAGTTGCAGTATTAACATTAAGTGACATGGCATCTGACGCACGGAAGCCACTGGTGCATGCCACTGCTCAGTGCCAGTGACACATACGGTTTTCTTTGACATATGCCGATGGACTGTGTCACTGCTGAAAGTGTCACTGCTCCTGCACCTTCCGCGTGTCAAATGCCATGTCACTTAATGTTAATACCGCTACTGTACGACTCTTGCATGTCATAATGGTCTTTACCTTGATTACAATCGTCATCCGAGTCATCTCGTGCCCCTCTATTTAACGGTATCGCCGAACTACAGGCGGGCTTATCTAACGTTACGTATTTAAATATGTGAGCATGAGAAGATAGACTACATAAGTTCACTTGTCACTGAGTTTAAGACGTTAACTTGGTTATCTCACCCAGTAAACGACCTGTTGTTGCTGTTGTTCGCCATGGCTGAACCTCGCTCGCTCCTCAGTCAGACTGGCGCCTGGCGGCACAACGTAGTGGGCGTGGTCACTTCAATCGAGAGTGACCAATAGAAAAAGGCCTTTCATCCTGGTAGGTAGAGACCGCCCACTGAGATACAGCTTACTCGCAAGCAAAACTTTTTAACTCGCAAACAAAAATTTTAGACTCGCAAAAAAAGAAAGCAGAAAGGAGAGCAAAACTTGTGGTTTCGCGATGAAAAGTGTTTGAAGTGCGCAAAGAAAAATAAAGATTGTAAAGAAAAGTACATGCACTGCAAATACTTTTGTTATCAATTTCTTTATTTTTGAGATTTAAGAAGACTTTTTTTGCAAACTTTTATTTTTTAATTACAAAATACTTAGTTTTACTCTCAAACACAGTATTTTTGTTTGAATAATAAAGACACAAAAATAACCCCATAGTTCATAAGCCATGAACCAAACCAACCATTATTTGAAAAATGGACAAAAGAAAAAGATACAAGGTTGTATTTACCAGCTCTAGTGAAGGAAATAACTACAATCTCATGAAGCAATGCAAATTACTAGGGATGTGACGAGATCCGATGTGTCTTGCGAGACCAGTCGTATCTCGCGAGATCTCGTGACGATATCCTTCCAAAACTTTTTGTAGTGTTTACATTAGAGCTGAACGATTAATCCTTAAAACATGGACATCTCGATTCAAACACCCACGCGATCTTATTCCTGAATGACAACGATTTAGCTATGTCTATTAGGACTGTTCACATCACGAGTGTCAGTGGAGCGTGAGAAGCACGTTTTGGCGCTGCCCATGTTAATGAATCAGAGGGTCGGGGTAAATGTTTACGAAAAAGCAACACAAACAGGCTTTTCAGCCACATTATAATCATTATTCCTGTTTTACAGACATTTAAATAATAAAAGTACTGGGATATAAGTTTATAGTTTGGGTACAAACACTTCTTGTCTACAGTAGCGATCAAAACGAAAGTATCTCAACACTTGTATGTATTGTAACGCTTATCCTCTTCCACCAGGAGGTGGCGACAACTGCCCGTTTAAAAAAAAAAGTATGTCATTGAATCATTCATTCCGAAGATTTCAAAAGTCAAACAATCTTAATGAAGTGAGACACTGACTCCATCATTGAATGTTTTTATTTTATTTTATTTTATTTATTTATTTATATTTTTTGTTTAAATTAATATGTTTTTAAAAGACTTAAGCAATGAACAGTTTGTCAGAACCACTAGTAAATTGTTATTTTGTTTAGTTTTCTAATCTTTTTTCTCCAGAATCGTGAGAGAATCATGGTCTCCAACTTATTAAAAACAACTGGGATTCTCAATTATATCCAGAATCGTGAAGCTCTTGTTTAAATATTGTTTATTACTGCATATAATTCATTAAAATGGAAGTTTAATTTCATAAAGTTTAAAATGCATCTATTTTTTTTTTTTTTGCATTTTCTCTTTTTAAAAGGCTATTTTACCTATATATTTCATCACTAAGGATTTTTTAAGAAAAGTTTAAAAATCTCGTGTCTCGTCTCGTGGCATAAGTGTCTCGTCACACCCCTACAAATTACGTAATCAAATTAAAAAACAACTGTGAAATATAAAAGTAGTTATTTGTCAAGTTGGCAATTACATCTATTGAAACAATATATTTAGTGTAAAATA
Source organism: Cirrhinus mrigala (assembly GCA_036247105.1). NCBI lineage: Eukaryota > Metazoa > Chordata > Actinopteri > Cypriniformes > Cyprinidae > Cirrhinus > Cirrhinus mrigala. The sequence goes on from CM070016.1 coordinate 28,068,393, forward strand.
TGCATATATACAGTAGTCAACATTTGAAGTGGATCAAAACCTTTCTTCAAAGTTGTCCTAAAACTAAAACAACACCTGTTCTTGTCTTAGGACAACTTTGATGAACTTTTTTGATCCACTTCAAATGTTGACTACTGTATACAAATATTTAAGCATTTTGACAGGGGAGGGAGACTGGATTACATAATTCTTCATTTATTTACAAAATTATTTATGTACTGGTTGTGTGCATTTTCATTTTTTTCTTTTCTTATTTCATTTTATTGATTATTCCTGTGGTGTTATAAATGTATAATATGTTTGCTTATATGTAACTTGTATTTATGTTCTGAAATTCTAATTACATATACAGTTGAGGTCAAAAGTTTACATACACCTTGCAGAATCTGCTAAAATGCTAACCGTTTTACCAAAATAAGAGGGATCATACAAAATGCATGTTATTTTTCATTTAGTACTGACCTGAATAAGATATTTTACATAAAAGACATTTACATATAGTCCACAAGACAAAATAATAGTTGAATTTATAAAAATGACTCCGTTCAAAAGTTTACACTTGATTCTTGATACCATGTTCTTACCTGAGTGATCCACAGCTGTGTTTTTTTTGTATAGCAATAGTTGTTTATGAGTTTGTCCTGAACAGCTAAACTGCCCACTGTTCTTCAGAAAAATCCTTTTTTGTGTATTTGAGCCCTTTCCAACAATGACTGTATGATTCTGAGATCCAGTTTTTCACACCGAGGACAACTGAGGGACTCATATGCAACTATTACAGAAGGTTCAAACACTCACTGATGCTCTAGAAGAAAAAAACAATGCATTAAGAGCCGGGGGTGAAGACTTTTGAACAGAATGAAGATGTGTACATTTTTCTTATTTTGCATAAATATCTTTTTTTTTTTTTATTTAGTACCGCCCTTCAGAAGCTACAGAACATACTTGCATGTTACCCAGAGGACAAAATAAGTTCAAGTTACCCTGATTTTCACATTCAAAAAGTTTTTGAAACCCTTTCTTTTCTGAAGAACAGCAGGTAGTTTAGCTGTTCAGGACAAACAAGGGACTCATGAACGACTATCACTAAACAAACAAACAAACAAACAAAAAAACAGCCATGGATCATTCAGGTAACAACACTGTATTAAAAATCAAGCATTTGTAAACTTTTGAAGTAAATAAATTTTTATAAATTCAACTATTATTTTCTCTTGTGAACTATATAATGTCTTTTATGTGAAATATCTTATTCAGGTCAGTACTAAAGAATAAAAATAACATGCATTTTGTATGAATCCCCTTTTGTTTTGTTAAAATAAGTAAACTTTTGATTTCAGCTCTAAGTGTGTATATGAATGCAGTCCAAAAATCCAAAGTAAAAATTCCTCTTTTTTCATTCTTTTTCAATTGTGATGTTATGATAGTATTTGGTGTGACACGCTTTGTACTTGACATTTTTTATCATTCATATGAACATTTTGACACGGTGTCTTTTATTATGTAGGAACGGTTCTTGTGCACTGTGCCGTCGGGCTGAGCAGATCTGCTACGTTGGTTCTGGCCTACCTCATGATTCGGCAGAACATGACTTTAGTGGAGGCCATCAAGACCGTGAAAGATCACCGCGGCGTGACGCCGAACCGCGGTTTCCTACGTCAGCTCAGCGGCCTGGACAGCGTCCTGCGTGCCAGCCGCAATGCAACATAAAGCCACTGGTAGTAGCATCTGGCCCAGGGCTTGACCTAATGTGTTTGTATTACAGTAAATGAGAGCAGAGTGTCTTTACATACAGTGAGTTTATCCCAGCTGTCCTTCTGCGGTCAGTAGAAATGCCTTATTACATCAGGACCTCTAGAAATGTGCGTAATGCCTTATTCACTGTTAAGTGTTCACATCTGTTCACGTGACTAGCCACTGAAATGTTACTGTAGCTTGCTCCGAGTTAATCACCACAGAGAATGACACGTGTGTTTTTGTTAAACTAAGCAGGAATGCTTAAGGGGGCCATTCACACACAACACGCAAGCTTAATTAAAACAATTACAATGCCACGTTTTATAACTAGAGGACACTGCAAAGAAATGAAGGCATTGGTCCAACATATCTGTCTAGTGCATTTTGACTGCAGAAAAATAAAGACAAAGTAGCTCAGTGTGAATGGCCCCAAGCCTGGTTTATGGTCCCTGCAAATTCACTTTCACATTTGAGCTACCAACATGAAGGATAATGCACAGTGTCTGGACTCATACTACAGGAGTTTTAGGTCTATTTAGAGAAAGAAATCGTTGAAAAAAAATCTTGTCGAAGACCTCTGATGTTTGGCGTGGATTATCTGGTAACGAGGCACAAGTCTGTGGTTTTTCTGTGGAATTGGGCTACTTTAACACCGTTGCTGTGGGTTGTTTTTTCATTTGCGACCCCAACAACGTGATATTTAGCCTCGGGAATGTGAATTTTACCAGAGGAACCCCACCAAAATTTTTTTTATTTTTTTTTTTTTATTATTTTACCCCCTGGAATGCGATTTTTTTTTTACCAGAGGGACCCCCACGAAACATGATTGGGCTAGATTTGAGTAGCAATTGGGCGGGTTTTGCAATGAAAAACTGGCAACCCTGTGAAGCATTTATAGATCTTCAACTCCTAATCTGCTTGCGCACAAATTGGAGCTGCCCTGATCATATTAAACGTTATTTAGGATTTTAAATTGGGATGATCATGGCTATGACTACATCAGTACTTTCACATTAGCCAATGCTAGACTGCAAAACAAGCTTCTGTACGGGTCCTTTAAATAGTGGAGATGGAGGAGTTTTGCAATAACACGACTGTATAATGTGTCGAAAACATACCACAACTTTAAGGACAAAGAGAAGCGCTGGGGTTGAAATTCCCTCAATCTTGAACGTACCGTTGGAATGTAAAAAGCTGCTAATATGTTAGCTAACATATGTAAACATTATTGCTGAAACATCGCGTGAAATCATGCGATTTGAGGGAAGAAAATCTCAGGGTTCGTACAAAGCGCTTGAAGTAAAAAAAAAAAAAGAAAAAAAAAAAATTCCAATATTCCTGAAGAGGTACTTGAAAAGTGCATGAATTATTGAAAGACAATGTATCTATGAAAGAAGTGTTTTAATTTTTCCAGTAACCACATATCTTTTCACTCAATTCAAAAACACCTGTTTTTCGCTTATTTCAGTTAATGTCAGAAAACTAGCAAGCTAAGCCAGTAGTAGTACTAAACATGGCTTGTTTAAACACGGCTGAAGATGCGAAAAGAGGAATAGATGAACCGAATCAATTGAGTGAGTCATTTACGCTGGAACCGCTCTGATTGATTCAAACATGTGAATTCGATCATTCATTTCACGCGATTCACTAGCAAAAACCAGATCAAATTTAAAGAGCCATTCATTTTAGATTTTCAACTTTGCTTGTAATGATTATAAAAAAGCACATAGTGATGGGTGAAACGGAGCTTTTCGAAACTCAGAATCTGTTAAACCATTGCATCACAAAATGATTCACTTTTTCGAAGTGCTCCAATCAGATTGCGTAACGCAAATCATTTGATTTAGATCGAAATGGGTTTGTGAATCATTTTGCGAATCGAATGATTCAAGTCAGATGATTTGCGATCCACGCTCCGAGTCCTGATCTGAAATGATGGTTCACAAATCATGATTCATATCGGGACTTAAGAGCGTGGATCGCAAATCATTTGATTTAGATTAGAACTTCGGAGTGTGGATCGCGAATAATTTGTATTAGGTCAAGATTTCTGACTTTTTTTTCTTAAACAGTAGAAAACAACAAACCATTCAGATCCCTTAAGAAAATTAATCAGGGATTTACTATAGTAAAAGTGTGGTATGCTTTGTAATCTAATTTTTTTTAGAATTTGAAAGAGAAGACATTGTTTGATAAGTGAGATCTCTGATTGAAGTCCTTGGGAAAAAAAAAAAAAAAGTAGTGCTTAAAAAGCCCTGGCATTTAATTTTACAGCATCTGTACGAACCCTGAAATCTGAAACCAGATTTCATAATCATTTAGAATTTTAAAACTCCTGTAATCTGAGCTAGGAGCTGCTCACACAGAACCTGTTTTTCCATTCCATTTCCAACGCGTTACCTTTCCATTGTTTTTCTATGTAAACACACACTAGGCTAGACGGACGCGTATGAATGTTGGCGCTTGCGTCTATGGGTCAATGACCCATTTAAACTGGACAAGAGGTTATATTTGACGCGTATTATATACATATTTCACTTGTTAAATACATGCCCTTGTTTGCGTGTATTTAACGCGGTGCGTAAACAACATAACGCATATTTGTTGACGTTAAAAATAATGTATTTTTGAACCATTTGCCCTTCCATATGCACACAAGCACCTTGCTTTTGAGACATTGTGTAAAGTTAAAAGAAATAACATTTTTACACACTGCCCCGCTTTTCAATGTCAGTTCCAAAACAGTGGACCAATCAGAAAAGCCTGGAGGCGGAGCAAGTGTTGTAAGCTTTTGTTTACAGTAGCAAGTTGGCATGGCAACTGTTTTATTTGACGGCAACATGGCGCTGCGCTTTTCTTTCTCTTTCTTTTTTTTTTTTTTTTTTATTAACCAAACGCATTTTTAGTTGCAAAGATGCGTTCTGTGTGAACGGCCCCTAACAACCGCCCTAATATAACACTGCTCATATTTCATTCAGAAGTTGTAATTTGTCCCAAAAATTCGAAATTTTCCCATGGTGCAGTGTTATAATATAAAGAAAAGTTTGACAGTATGATCCATCAGTTCTGCATTTAAATTCACATATGTAGCTGATCACATTCATCACATGTGATATGACACTGAGCTCTAGTGTACATGAGACTATATGCAAATTGCAGTTCGTTTTCTTACTCATCATTGACGTGTGCTTTGTATAAATACTAAAACAGATGTCATGTGAAGTATTCTACATGTTTCAAGTTGTCTCTTTTAACTTGTTTTGTATGGTATTGATATGTAGAGTAGCTACTATACACAGCAAGTGCAAACTTCTTATACTTACAAATCCAGCAAATCCTCAAGTGCAGTACAATGTACCGACTGTAGCTGTATGAGTACAGTGTGCTAGTATTATTGTCATTTCTGTACATTTGTATTACTGGGGACAGCTGTTTACTGTATTTGTGTATGTGTTTGTCGTTGTAACATCTAACAAATATTCACTGCAACAGCTGGAGCTGAACTACTGCCAGGACTGCAAATCCGTTCCACCGTACGTGGATCTAAACTACACACCAGTTTGTGTCTTAAGAACAAGTGTTGATCGCTCAGAGATTAAACTTGTTTTTGACCAAATTTCTGAGTTTTGAGCGGGAGCGTGTAGCTGGAGACAAAATGGGGCGTTCAACTAAATTTAAAAGCATTGTTATTTTATTTAAAATGTACATGAAATCTAATAAACATTATTTCATTTTTCAAGTTGCTTTTGTGCTTAATCTTAAATCACAAAGTAAGATTTAGATCCTAGTCCACATGAGCATATACACTACCAGTCAAAAGTTTTTGGACAGTTTGAATGTTTTTTAAAGAAGTCTCTTCTGCTCACCAAGCCTGCATATATTTGATGCAAAATACAGTAAAAATTTTGAAATATTTTTACTATTTAAAGTACTGATAAAAAAATGTTTTTAATGGTAATTTATTCCCTTGATTTTAAAGCTGAATTTTCAGCATCATTACTCCAGTCACACGGTCCTTCAGAAATCATTCTAATATTCTGATCTGCTGCTCAAAAAACATTTAATATTATTATGTTGAAAACAGCCAAGTAGATTTTTTTTCAGGTTTCTTTGATGAATAGAAATTTCAGAAGAACAGCATTTATCTGAAACTGAAATCTTTTTAACATTATGAAGGTCTTTATCATCACTTTTGATCAATTTAAAGCATACTTGCTAAGTAAAAATATTAATTTCTTCCCTCACAAAATTAAAAAACTTACTGGTGCCAAGCTTTTCAATGGTATAATGTTACAAAAGCTTTTTATTTTAGATGAATGTGGATCTTTGAATCTTTCTATTCATCAAAGAATCCTGAAAAAAACAATTAACTCAACTGTTTTAAATATTGATAACAATGCTAATAAAAAGTTTATTGAACAGCAAATCAGCATATTAGAATGATTTCTGAAGGATCATGTGACACTGAAGACTGGAGTAATGATGCTGAAAATTCAGCTTTGATCTGGATCAGATCAAAGGAATAAATTACGTTTTAAAATATATTCACATAAAAAACAGCAAATTTAAATAGTAAAAATATTTCTAAATATTTACTGTTTTTGCTGTACTTTGAATCAAATGAATGTAGTGTTGGTGAGCAGAATAGACTTCTTTACCAGTTAAAAGTTTTTTTTTTTTTTTATAGTGTATATGAAGCACTAACATGGCACATAACACCAACATGGTTTGAAGTTTAAAAAAAAAAAAGTCTTTATGATGGATTTTTTTTCTTAAAAAACACTTCATGAGCCTTTAATTGATGGACTGGAATGGTGCGGATTAATTGTGGATTATTGTGATGTTTTTATCAGCTGTCTGGACAGCTGACAGTTTACTGCAGTTGATCCAATGGTGTGCAGTGCTGTAATGATACATTTCTCCAAATCTGTTTTGATGAACAAACAAACTCATTTACATAGTTTGGCCTGAGGGTGAATACATTTTCAGCAAGTTTTCATTTTTGGGTGAACTATTCCTTTTCATAGCCCCACCTTGTGGTCATGCCATACACAATGTAGTGCATGTTGCCTTTAACATACCTTATAATTTCATGATAAAGTATTCACAATTAAAACGACAGACAGATAAGAACTCTGCCCTCTGTCTAAGTTTACTTAGTAGAGGAGAATTCTGAAGTCATGTCGTCTTGAATGTTGCACTGTGGTGTCATTTAACCTTTGCTAAAGTCTCATTCGTGAGAAAGCAGAGTTGAATGTTTACACAGAACCACTGAATGTTTAGGGCTGTTTGTTTGTGAATAGGAAAGTGATGGAGCATGAGAACTAGGAATCAATCATTTGTAATCAATCACAATATATACTACTAATGGTCTAGGTCTACAGACATTTACAATCACCTAATTAACTAATTTCAGCAATTATGTAGTTAACAAGCAATAAAATAAAATGTTAAAGCATTTCTACTTTAGAAATTTCACATTTGGCATAATATGGTCAACATATATGAACTAAGGTTGATCCAAGAATTTTCTACTTGCAAAAATGAAGAATAACTTTTTATAACTCTGTCATAAGGTCATGCAATGAGCAGAAACGCTCTCATAGCTTATATTAAATATTAAATTATATAAATTATACAATTTGTGAATTCACTCTGGTGTCTAATGTCAGACTTATTAGCAGGGTGTGAACTAAAAACTCACTGAGTCAGCATGAACAGCGCCCAGACTGTAAAACCACCGGCCCACATTTGCCTGTAATCAGGTCCGATTTTTGTCTAAACATGCCTTTTAAAATCTCCTTCATTTTCAGATAACAAGAAATTCAGATAACTTAGAAACATAGCACGTCTATCTCTTATTTTTTACTGAATGTATCATTATGTATTGTCTTATAAAAACAGAACATAATAATAATAATAATAAAAATTAGGGGGCTTTGACTGTGATTATTTGATTTTTCTTTTTCAAATTAAACGTTTTGGAGGATTTTTTTTTAATAATATCAGATTTTAAGAGCTATTCATGCAAAACTTATTTTTATTTATTTATTTTTTACATTTTAGAGACCACAAACGTTTTCTGGTATACGTTTACATATTCATACTTAAACTAATATTACTATGTATGTTAATATACTATTACTTATACTAAATATTTTCATACTAATTATACATGTCATGTTATATTATTATATAATTATATGTGGCTTCCTTTTTCTAACAGTGCAATTAATTTTGATGAACTTGAGAAGTTTTTAACGGAGTGAATCACTGAATAATTAGTGAATCGTCTGATATTTAGGCTCCGCCTCGTGAATTACAGGCGGGGTTTATTGTTTTCTCGTGCATGTGGATATTTATGTCTGTCTGCGGTCCGTTACATTGTTTGATCTCCGTGATTTGGTCGGGACTTTATTTTATTCGCATTTACCGGCTCTCAGTCCTGTAGATGTAACTAAACAGCGAGTGATTCATTTGAGTCGTTTGACGCTCGATCCGTGAGAATCAACAAATCCGAGTATGAAGAATAAACACTGAAGTAAAGACACTCAGGAGGAGCCTGTTTATAATGGTGAGATTTCATTTAAAACTAATATTTAATGTCAGTTTATAAATATGCTTTCGTTATCTTTCAGATAAATCCAAATGCTCATTACGTTTTTATTTTTTATTTATTTATTTTCTAACGTGTTTTAAAAAAAATGCTGACTGTTTTAAAGACTCAACGCTTTTACATCGGTTTTCTAAACTTAATTTTCTTAAAAAATACTACCCTAGGAGCCCATGTTATGAAACAAGTTATGTCATACAAATAATCACCTCATTTTCCACAAATGACATTTCAATTGTTTTGACTTCTATCAGGGCTTCTTTCTTCATCTTCAGGAAATGATTCATATTTAAAACACCATGCCTCCAGTGACCTCTCAGGAACTCCCTCTCAACATCTATGTGGTCATCTTTGGCACTGGGATCTTTGTCTTTGTTTTAAGCCTGATATTCTGCTGCTTCTTTATAAGGTAAGTGTGACTGGAATATTGTGACTGTATCCTTAATAGTTTACCAGAACAGCCACTTTGGACGATGCTGATCCTGGATGATGTTTCTAAAACTCTCCTTTGTGACTGGACTTCATCAGTATTGTCCTGTAAATAACGCCTGTGACAGACTGACAGCCGCGGAGCAGAAAGGACTTCCTCTGGCCTCACGCGCTTCCGAACTCGAACAATTCAGGACTAGATTGTATCTCTGTGCTTTTTGTTCATGATGCTATTTTTGACCAAAGGCTTTTGGATAATGTCATGTCATATACTGAGAACTACAAACCCTCCCATGCCAAATAAGTCGTTTATAAACACACACACACACACCACACAATTTTTGCCTTTACTGCCATACTGAACAAAAATTTGTAGGTATGCAAACTGTATAACATCCAAGGTACACTTTTCTAATTGGGCAGTTTTCAGAAATTTTTGGAATATTTGTCCTCTCCGCAAATTTGTCACTACTGAAACACAGTAATGTACAATTTAATTAAAATGGTTATATTGACCTATTAAAGGAGAAGTCCACTTCCAGAAGAACAATTTACAAATAATGTACTCACCCCCTTGTCATCCAAGATGTTCATGTCTTTCTGTCTTCAGTTGTAAAGAAATTATGGTTTTTGAGGAAAACGTTTCAAGAATTTTCTTCATATAATGGACTTCATTGGTGCCCCGACTTTAAACTTCCAAAATGTAGTTTAGATGCAGCTTCAAAGGGCTCTAAACAATCCCAGCCGAGGAAGAAGGGTCTTATCTAGTGAAGTGATCTGTCATTTTTTTTGAAAAATACAAATTTGTACACTTTTTAAGCACAAAAGCTCGTGTAGCACAGGCTCTGGGATGCGCGTCCACGACGCTACAAATTAGTGAAAGGGTCGTTCTTGAATGATTCGTTCATTTTGAATGAATCTATGTGATGTCATCTGGGGGAGTGATTCGTTCAGTCGTGCATGCGCAACATCCTATTAGGTTCTGTACTGGAATTAGTTCACCTGTTTCAAGTCTTTGGGTTTTGAGTCATTCGTTCATCTTATGGGGCTGTCACGTGATGAACAACTCGAACCGAAAAATTGTCAGATGAGAGATGAGGTGAGCTAATCATAGACTAAAGACCCAGGTAAACAATGAATGAATCTATTCTGTTTCTTGTAGCATTATAGTTTAGTCTTGTTTGTAGTGTGATCAACGTTTGTGTAAGCAGTAGATGCGTTAGGGAAGTAGCACGTAATTTAATTATATTTCACTAAAATGAACGAAATGACTCGAAAAAAGATTCGTTCATTTTGCTGAACGAGGCTCAAAAGTCTGAGTCGGTAAAATGATCCGAACTTCCCATTACTACTACGAATCACGTGTAAGTTCATTGTCTGTGTACTGAGCACGGCGAAAAACTCTTATTTTTTTATCATCTTATTTTCTCCTACAACTTGAGAGGAGAACATTGTTGTACCTTTTTGTTTGTAAACAGCGTTTACAAACTTACTTGCACTTTCTTAGTCTTTGCGCGTTCGCTTTGTAAACACTGGGTCTGTAGTTCCGCGTGACCTTTCGACGCGATTCAAGTACGTAGGGTCGTGAACGCGCATCCCAGAGCCTGTGCTACACGAGCTTTTGTGCTTAAAAAGTATACAAATTTTTATTTTCCAAAAAAAATGACAGATCGTTTCACTAGATAAGACCCTTCTTCCTCGGCTGAGATCGTTTGAAGCCCTTTGAAGCTGCATTTAAACTACATTTTGGAAGTTCAAAATTGGGGCACCAATGAAGTCTATTATATGGAGAAAATGTATATAATGTGAAATGTTTTCCTCAAAAACTATAATTTCTTTACGACTGAAGACAGAAAGATATGACCATCTTGGATGACAAGGGGGTGAGTAAATTATTTGTTGTTCTGGAAGTGGACTTCTCCTTCAAGGTCTTTTTTTTGCTTACATGTACATTGTAAATCTATATTTTTTTGCTATTTTATTCATTTTGGGCAAGAACAATTACATTTTTAACAGTATTTCAGGTGTAATAATCTGAATCCAATTTTTCTTTGTAAAAGGCAACTTACATTTCAAGAATATACACTGAACCAAAAACTATCATAACATCTTAGCTGAAAATTGAGTATACTTTATTTTTTACAAAACATCCCATGTTTCGGTCGTGGCTGCACGTTTTCGGCAGTGACAGTAACGCTTTGGTAGAGACCACATCACATTACAGAATTTTTATTTGCATACTAAAATACTAAACATTTGCATAACTGTACTAAAATGTTGTTTATTCCCCACAAATACGAGGTTTATGCGTTCCCTCTGATCACTACTGAAACAAGGATTACATGTTTCGGTAGTGACAATTTTATGGAATAACACCCCCCCAAAACAATCGATGTCACTGTCGAAACTCCACCAAATGTTTCGGTAGTGACAATTCTAGATTGACTTTTGAAGCTAGCTCACAGTTGCTATGTTCTGAACAGTGGTATACACACAGAAATTAAATGCTATGAAATTACTCCCAAAAAAGTGTGTTTAATTGCAGAAAAAAGGTGTTCGGTAGTGACGTTCATTAAAGTTACACACAAATTTTCAGACTTTTGAACACCTAAAAATGATGAGGCCTATCTACTCACCATGTAGCTATGAGAGAGAGTGACACACAAATATTTCCTGATCATAAATGTAGGGGGGTAGTTAAGATCAGTCTCAGCCAGTGGACTAAAACACACCGTTTCGGTAGTGACATAAAAATGCAGGACACATTTTTTTTTTTTTTTTTTCATAAAATTTCATAATTTACAAAGAAAATATGAAATAAATGTTTTTTTGGAGCATCACTTTTTAAATCAAAAAGATACTTTTTTTTTTTTTTTTAACAAAAATTATTTCCATATTTTCATAAGTTGAAATTTAGGGGTTAGAGTTCAGGACAGCCAGCTCCCAATTGCAAGTACTCAATAAATGATGATTTTTTTATATATATATTAAGCTTACTAATATTTGAAATATTTTTGTGGGTTTCAATAGATAATAGACGGATCTTAGTAAACAATAAACATCTAAGATTTGAATACTTAAATGCTTTTTAAATGTGTTTTTTATGTTGTGGGACAGCAGTTTGGCCAGTTCTGTAGAATGGCCCATGTGTATATACAGTAGTTTATTTTTAATTAAATAAAATCAATCCTTGTTAATGAACTGCATGGCCTGTTTTTCTTTGCAGTAAATTGAGACACCAGGCTCGCAATGTGAGAGCTGGATACAAGATGGTGAGTGTATAATGCAATGTTCTTTCATAAATTGTACGATCAAAAAGTATTTGACACTTACATTACACTTAAAGATGCTGCCAGACCTTTTCTCATCACTAATGTCTCATTTCTTCATGTTTGAAGTCTCAGTTTGTTTGTATTTGGTGATTTTAGTGGATGTATGAAGTCAGTTCTCCTCATGTTCGCACAGGTGTCCTATTAGAGGAACCACAGGTGTAGAAAATCATATTAACTATCAACACAAACACATTACATTTTGACTTACCTTTGTCAACAAAATGTGCTTGTGCCTTTTCAAAATGAATGTCACTTGCTGTGATTTTGTGTCAGTTAAGTAAAGTCACATTTTTATAGCGTTTTATAAAATAGGGATTTTTTCAAAGCAGCGTCAGAGTAACAAACAGACTCATTTATGCAAAATTCAAATATAGCTATAAAACATCTCTATAGAAGATAATAGCATCATTATTGACTCCCAGTCAGTTCAGTACAAGTTCAAACGATATAAAACATTTAATTATGAAGCATATTCATTTCATATAAGCTGCTCTACAAAAGGCAACGATGTCGTTATTCAGCTTGAGCCACTTCAGTGTTCAAAGTATTAATTGCGTTTTGCCTTACAGGTTGTATTTAAAGATGAAACAACACGGTTACATACGCATGGGGTAAACGTTTTTTCTAAAAAGTTACCAAAAAATGACTTGACTACTTGGAAAGTTCTTTTTAACGTCTTGATTTTCCCTCCTGTACGTCGTTTTTTTCTCAGTTAACATGTGCAGTCTGTTTGGAGGACTTCAGGACAAAAGATGAGCTTGGAGTGTTACCATGCCAACACGCCTTTCACAAGAGGTAAATCCCTGCGATGTCTTTTATCATGCTAATGCTATTAAATAGAAGAGGCCCACTGGAGTGAACCCAATGGCCTGTGCCTCGCAACTGTAAAAGCCCGTTCACCAAGAACAACAACTATTTTATATCTGGATTCTGATTGGCGGTCAACGTTTTTACCGTCTATCAGTTATGAAATGTCGTTCTGACTGTGATTCCAACGATGTCGTTCCTTTGTGCCGTTCAAGTTACTGACCATACGTCTTCTTTTGACCATACATATCTTGTCCTGCATTTGCAACTTAGCTAAAATGCCCGGGTTTTCATACTTACTGCAAGTAAAGACTGACAAGTAGGTTGACCAATAGCGTGCCGGCATTGTACATAAGCGACCAATCGTGGCGTGCGAGTAGGCGGGACCTACAGAGAACACAGTAGCAATACAAATAGGCCTACATAAAATGAATGAGAACTATACAGGGACCATCAACAAACCTAAATACACGATTATAGAGAAAAAAACTTACCTGAATCTGACGTATAATCTGTCATTATAGTTGTGCAACGATTATTTAACATTTGTTATCCACCTTATTTTTCCCGTAAGAGCAGTGTTGGGAAAGTTACTTTTAAATGTAATGCATTACAATTTTGCGTTGCTCCCTGAAAAAGTAACTAAATAACGTTACTTGGTTACTTTTTTTATGGAAAGTAATGCCTTGCGTTACTTTTTAAATGTGGGCAGGGCTTGCTTCTTTGTTTTTAATATAAAACAATTCTAATGCTAAAGCCCTTTTACACCAAAAGTGAAATGTATTCACCTCAGGCTGAAAGAAAAGTACATTTATGCAGGAGATCACTCTTCAGTTATAAAAACAATGAAGCACAAATGTTAGTTTATCTAAAGTAACTTTTGCTTATTAGTATGGTTGAACTGCATCATCGAAGGTCAGCAGCAAAGACGCTGGTTAATAAAATGGGATTAAATACATAAAGGATATTTGTTTTATTTTACATATATAATTATCGCATTGTTGCGTCATATTCTGAGTCTACATTTCACTGTTTTTATTCGTTTTGAGGAATACTGAATCTGTTTTTTGTAGGTGAGATGAGTTAATGCATGTTCACATTTAGTCTAGAATACAGTAACATCATGTTTACTCCCAATTTCCCAACAGGAGACTTGTCAATCAATAAATGGGGAAAAATTGGCGTTACTTATTTGAAAAAGTAGCACAGATATTTTCTTAGAAATTCAAAAGTAATGCGTTACTTTACTAGTTACTTGAAAAAAGTAATATTATTACGTAACTCGTGTTACTTGTAATGCGTTACCCCCAACGCTGCATGAGAGTGGGCGTGGCCACTTGAACATTTTATCAGTCTGGCTTCCAGTCTCATCCGCATTCAGCTATTTTTAGCTGTACAAAACAGCTCATTGTGCTGCTTGATATTGCAAGTTGTTTTGTTTTACCATGTTATTTTAATGGACTGTCTTAAATATGAACACACCAGTTTGTAGTGCAAACAGTTTACTGCATGTTATTCTTCGCATTATTTCCCGTAAGTTTCAGCCATAGGCTTACTTCTGCATTAAAGAAAAAGGTGGATAGTTATCGTCCTTGATTTGAACGGGCCAGCAGAACCATTTCTGATATTTTGTCTTACCAGGTGTCTGGTGAAGTGGCTTGAAGTGAGATGTTCATGTCCCATGTGCAACAACCCCATCAGCGCTGATCTGGGACAAACGCACAGCCCAGGAAACCTGCTGGATGAACTGCTCTAAACTTGCTTTTCTGCCAAACTCTAACCTCATTAAAGAAATTTCTAATTAAGCTCTCTGACACGGGCCACATTTTTTTACTATCTTATATTGTTCAAACTAAAGGCCTTTATTTAAAAGCACTGCTGTTGTAAAACAGATCATTTGTAATGTTTTGTATGTCTGGTTTAAAATGTTTGCACAATGTTTACATACAAGATTGTGGGTTTCATTTTTTGTGTCTTGTGTTAGTATGCAAGATAATTTTAAAGTATTTACTTAATGAATTTAAGTAACTTAAACTTAGTTGGGCATAAGAGTCAAATATGATTGAACTTGCATACACTACCAGTCAAAGGTTTTTGAACAATAAGATTTTTAATGTTTTTTTGTTTTTTTAAAAGTCTCTTCTGCTCACCAAGCCTGCATTTATTTGATCCAAAGTACAGCAAAAACAGTTAAATAGTTTTACTATTTAAAATAAGTGTTTTCTATTTGATTATATTTTAAAGTGTAATTTATTCCTATGATTTCAAAGCTGAATTTTTAGCATCATTACTTCAGTCACACGATCCTTCAGAAATCATTCTAATATTCTGATTTGCTCCGAAAAATTTTATGTTGAAAACAGCTGAGTAGAGTTTTTTCAGGTTTCTTTGATGAATAGAAAGTTCAGAAAAACAGCATTTATCTGAAATCGAAATCTTTTGTAACATTATAATTGTCTTTATCACTTTGAACTTTAGATCTTTCTATTCATTAAAGAATCCTGAAAAAAAAAAGAACTGTTTTAAACATTGATAATAGCGATAAAAATGTTTGTTGAGCAGCAAATCAGCATATTAGAATGATTTCTGAAGGATCATTTGACACTGAAGACTGTCAGTGCTGATGCTGAAAATTTAGCTTTGATCAGAGGAATAAATTACAATTTAAAATATACTCAAACAGAAAACAGTTATTTTAAATAGTAAAAATATTCGCAATCAAAATTGTACCGTTTTTGCTGTACTTTGGATCAAATAAATGCCAGCTTGGTGAGCGGAAGAGACCCCTTTTAAAAACATTAGCATTAGCTTACTATTCAAAAATTTGTGTGTTAACACTTAATTATTGGATTTTACAGACATCAATTTTTACTTAAAGTAAAACCATTATTTTAGTATCACTCCATTACTACTTTTAGTAGTAGTAATTTTGTTATATTTATCAAATATAGTTTTTCTATTTGTTTCTTTTTGTTTTTTTTTTTTATTATTTTACTAAACTAAATTTTTTTTTTGCCTTGGCAACTAACTAAAATGAAAAGCTAGATAGTGTTATTTCAAATAACTAAAATATTTAATGGTTTTATTATTAGTTAACCCTGAGAACCACTGCACTGAGAAAGTGACAGAGCGCCTCCTGCTGGACATTAGAAAGAAATGCAGCAGAACGCTGCCATTTTAGAACCAAAACAGACTTGAATGGGCTCCTTTTGAGGACTTTTATATTACAGGAGCATCAGCACGATGATAAATGAAACATCTCAGATTTCTTTAACAACAGTTGAGCTGAGCTGTCTATTCCAAGAAATGAAAGAGTACGAAAAGCTGTTGAAAGGAATCTTAATCCATCTTTAATCCATGTTTAACAAATTGTGTCCTGGGGACTGTCAGAATACATAAAACAGGACCATGACACATGGAATTAGCATCTCATTTAGGTATGGCAATAAAAAAAAAAAAAAAAAAAAAAAAAAAAAAAAGGAAATCTATATAGTAAGGAATGTGCATGGTTGGAATGGGGAAGGGGAGTAGGAAAGAATTAAAGCTGGCCACAATCAGCAATCACGATTTTGGCAGAGCATTTCCCGCTGCTGCTTCCTTTCTTCTCGATATTTTCCAGCACATCATGTCCCTGTACCACTTTCCCAAACACGACATGTTTTCCATTGAGCCTGTTCATGAAAAATAAAAAAACAACAGGGAGCTTTACCACTCTACACATTTTTATATTCTAAAGAACCTTTAGAACAATGGAAAGATTCCAAGGTTTAAGAGTGTATTAGTCTCAAAAAAAGCCATTTACCAATCAGTATTAGCAGTGCAGATGAAGAACTGGGAGCCGTTGGTGTTGGGTCCGGCGTTGGCCATGGACAGGGTTCCCTTCCCTCCATGCTTCAGGGTGAAGTTCTCATCCGCAAACTTGCTGCCGTAGATGGACTTTCCACCAGTTCCGTTATGGTTGGTGAAGTCGCCACCCTACATCACGAGAGAACGACATCAGTGCGAGCCGAAAACATTGCTTCCGATGACAGGGCGGGGTTCGGATCTTACCTGGCACATGAAACCGGGGATGATGCGATGAAAGCCAGAGCCCTTGTAGCCAAAACCCTTCTCACCAGTGCACAAAGCACGGAAATTCTCTGTGTAGATACGGAGACAGCAATGTATGAGAAGGCCGGGTCTACATTTATTTATAAGGAACCCATTTAACGTGGAAAATAAAAAGATATTTACCGGCGGTCTTGGGTACAACATCAGCTCTCAGCTGGGAAACGAAAAACAAGAAATTGAAATTAAGCTGATGTCCAAGCTTAGAGTGTGTGTGAACAGCAATGCATTTCTATGTTCAGACATATTACAATAATTCAGTCAGATTTTTTTCCCCCCTCTGCATCTTGCTGGTATAATTGTGTTCTATTACCAGTCAGAAGTTTTCATTTTTAATGTTTTTAAAGAGGTCTCTTCTGCTCACCAAGCCCGCATTTATTTGATCCAAAGAACATTAAAATTGTCAAATATTTTAATAGTAGTTTAATCCAGTGATCAAAGCAAAAAATTTTTAGCATTATTGCTCCAGTCTTCAGTGTCACATGATCCTTCAGAAATCATTCTAATATTTGCTGCTCAAGAAACATTTATCATCATTAATATTTAAAACAGTTGAGTACATTTTTTCCACTATTCTTTGAATAGAAAGAGCTAAAGATCAGCATTATACACTATACCACTAAAAAGCTTTTTTGGCAACAAAATTTTAGAAATTAATACTTTTATTTAAAGATGCTTTAACATGATCAAAAGTGATGATAAAGACATTTATAATGTCACAAAAGATTTCTTTTTCAGATAAATGCTGTTCTGCTTAACTTTATATTCACCAAAGAAACCTAAAAAAAAAAAAAAAAATAAATAAATACTCAGTACTCACCATATTAATAAATGTTTTCTGAGCAGCAAATCAGAATATTAGAATGATTTCTGAAGGATCATGTGACTGGAGTAATGATGTAAAATATTCAAATAGAAAGCAGTTATTTTAGATAGCAAAAATATTTCACAATATTACAGCTTTTGCTGTACTTTGGATCAAATAAACGCATGCTTGGTGATAAGAAGAGTCTTCAAAATCTCACTGTTCAAAAACTTTTGACTGGTAGTGTATATGCATCTTGATAATGCTTTGCAGTAATTTGCTTTATGGTTTCTTGTTAAAATATGAAGGTGGTGACCGTTTTCGTTTTTTTTTTTTTTTGTTTTTTTTAAATTCTATGGCGTTGAAAAAAAAAAAAAC
Source organism: Cirrhinus mrigala (assembly GCA_036247105.1). Lineage (NCBI taxonomy): Eukaryota > Metazoa > Chordata > Actinopteri > Cypriniformes > Cyprinidae > Cirrhinus > Cirrhinus mrigala. Next base: position 28,086,601 of record CM070016.1, read on the forward strand.
ATGAGCAGGTTACTTCCGCGTTTTTCTGCAAACGTCCATGTTCATGAGAGCGCGAAAGTTACTCATACAGCACAAGTGCACTGACATTTCTGCAGTACCGATTCGAAATGTAACGCCAGTCGCTTATTAATTAAATTATTATTATTATTTGGAAAAAAAGTTAAAACATGACAGCGCTGTGATACAAAAGATCAAGTTTTGATAGACGACTAGGTTAAACTCCACAAATCACCCCTCCCTTTTCAAAATGGCATCTTGGGTTATGAAAACATGTAGGCGAAAATGGTGTCCGTACTAAAAAAAAAAAACACGTGTGCAGCGCTACACACGCGCAGCCTGCGTCTATAATCACTGAAAACTCCGCCATGTGCGCTCAGCTGTCAGTCTCCTGTCAACGACAGCAGTACAACTCACATTTTGTCAGTCAGAAATCTAAGAACGACGCACAGCGTTCCATGTCAATCAAAATCGGCAACACTGTAGCTTCTGATTTGGAACAGCAAAATGTAACACTGTTGCAGATCGGCGCGGGAAACAAAATTCCATCCCCCATCCGCTCATTTCAAAACAGTGATGCTGAAACAATCTGATCACACGCACGACAGGTTTTCAAAGACTTTTAATGTAAAAAATCGTTAAGTTTACTAAAGACTGTGTGATGCAAATGCACACGTCGTCTTTTTTAAGCATCAACCGCAATTCAGTCACTTCGTGTAACCTACCTCCATTACAATCCTCCCAGCACCATGTCCATCGATAGTGATGTCAAAATAAACTTTGGGATTGGCCATAATGGCAAAAAAAATCCGTCTGCTTAAGTAGCTGGTCGCCGAATGAATCCTACAAAATGCCGCAGCTTATCAGGAAGTAGGATGTGTGCGAAAACGAGATACATGCAAGCAGCCAGCAGCCCTCTTTTTCAATTGGAACCTATGAAGCCGTGGAACCGCTGAGTGACGTGCGCGTCGTCCAATCAGAGGCGGCGTATTTGAATAAATTACCGCAGGGCTAGAAAGCGGAGCTCGGGGGAGGGCGTTTGATTGACATCCTCATTGGCCCGTTGGAGTAGGTAGAAATGACGTCAGTGCGCTGCATCCAACGAGCGACGAGGGAATCGTGTGGGCGTGTACCAGCGGACTGTCATGGCGTGAGGGCGGTGGCCAACAGATGAATTCGCTATTACGGCGCAAAATTTTATCATGGATAATGAATGCTGAGAGGATTAGTCTTATGGTTTTCTACTTTTTTTTATATGATGAAGTCCTAGTTGATATTTACACACATTATCGTAAGATAAAAAGCGAACCGAGTCAAAAAGCTTTTTTTTTTCTTTTTTCCTCACAACGCCCGTCGTCTTGTACGCCACTGCCACACACCTTTGTCCGGACACGCCCCCTTGTGTTACCGCGTCAGTAGCTCTGTTCCGCTCTCCAAATAAAGCCAATGAAACGCAATGGGGCTTAAGTCTTTACTTATAAAACATAATGGAAATATTTCACATCTTTAGAAAAACAAATCGATTTCAATTGTACATGTTTAATTCAATTGATAGAACTTAATGATCCACCAACACATGACAGTCAAACATCTTTTTGAACAGTTTGATCAACAAGTGATGCTGGTTTCTCAGTTGAGTCATGATCATGGTCACAGATTTTGATGGTGAATTCACTTTTTTTTTCTCTTTCTAACAAATTCATAAACTCTGCTAGTTAACACAGAAGAGAGATGCATACAGGCCCATCAATTATCTTTATAATTATAATAACAATTATTATATAATCAAAGATAAAACTGTATGATACACAAATGACTTCAAACAAACGAAAAAAAAAAAGAAAGAAAAGCACATCCGACGACTCCTGATGCTCCCTGTATTGTTAATATACAAACTGCACTTTGCTAACGGTGCCCAAAGAGCAATGATAAATAATAAAATCAGACAAGACAGGAATCGACAGCAGACTCATCTCCCCTCCACGCCGAGAAAGCGAGCGCTGAATGGAAAAGGAGGGGGGGAATGAAGCGCATGTCTGACATGAGCGCTTGCCATAGTGTTTCAAATGTCCTTTTTTATCCATATCATGGGGTTAAGAGAAAGTTCACATCTGCGACAATAATAATACTATATCTGTACATATTTCACATGAATCCCAATGTTTTCCTTCTCAATTATGAGCGCGGCTATAAACATCAGTCCGTTTCCTGTTGTGACGCTCCCACCCACCCAGATTTGTCAGAGCAAAATCTCATCACGGGAAGGTGTTTGTCCAAAAAACGTCTTTGTGTGCATTTGTGTTTAGAACCTGTCTACAAGGTGCTACTGGGCTGCTTGTGCTCTGTCTGGTTTTGAAGCTTCACATGTTTGTTGCTGAGGAAAACTGATTTTTCTACCAAATAACAACCCAAACTTGCATATTTAAGGGCAAGTGAAATGTGTCCGCAAGTGAGGGTGTGATTTGAGCCGACGGCGATCACAGATGCTAGTCCTTTTTTCTTTCATAACGCTAGAAATCCAGACCTCGTGGCCTTAAACTCACAGGGGAGGAAGACCGTTTGTAAAAACAACATTGAGGGGGAACGAAACTAACATAAGACAGACACAACCAGAGCAGGGTGTGGCATGAAATTAGTCTTGAGTTCGTGCCAAAATGCACACAAAGTGTGGCTTGAGGTGTGTGAGTGGGTGTCACAAAAGATGACTCTTTGCCTTCGATTTCCTTCGTGTATAGGCAAATACGGTAACTCTTGAAGGGCTTGGTGTGTGTGGAAAATGTTATAGTGCACGTAATGCTACTGTTTAAGGTCTGACACACTGCCTCTATTAGCACGTTTCAAAGGAAAAAGGCTACACTTGAGGTCTTCTTCAAGTAAAGTTCACTTAAGATCGAGTCTTTTGTGGTTTAAAACCATGTTACATCACATGGAGCTAGTCTGTGGTCATCTTTGGGCAAAAAAAAAGAAAAGAAATAAAACACAAGTCTGCCTGTTTATTATGAGTATTAATTCATCCGTGTTTGTTTCTTCAAGTTATAACACACTTTGGCTTTCCCCGTGTTAATTCCTCATCTAATTTAGATTCAAAACAGGAGCTGCAATGCAAAAAAACAAATGACCCACTCCACACAATGTCATTTTACACCACACGAGTCTGATGTGAGATGAGGCGTCTTTCTACAAATGATTTGCGAGAAGAGCGGGAACGAACTGAAATTCACAATAAAATCTCGACAGAGTTCAGAGAAGCAGACGAACAGTAACATTGTCACAGGAGGAAGAAAAAAAGAAAAAAAAGAAAAAAAGAAAGAAGATCTTCGTTGCACCTTCCCATGAGTCACTGCGTTCCAGTCTCAGGAGGAAACAGTGCAAAGACGCAATCGGATATCTGTTTCGCTTCCCAAAGCTCCCCTCGACGAGCCGGGAGTGTGAGGGGTCAGGGAGGCTGCGTGTTGGACGGCGATGTGCGACTGATGAATGAGCGGGACGGGGGGGCTCAGTTGCTCTCGAACAGAGAGAGCAGGTCGTCGTTACTGTTGTTGGGAAGGTCTGGAGGACCCAAGTAGGACAGCAACTCATCTGGGTTTGTCAGCTCTGGGAGAAGCTGGAAAACAAATAGGGAAATTCGGAGTTAAGAACCGCCCTGATGACGACCGTTTATAATCGTAATAAATTCAACAGAGCTGGCTTTTCATAAACATGCTGAAGTATTTACCTATAAATTACATTCAAAGCAGAGGTCTGCATTATCGCCGGGTTAAATTAGACATTTGTTATGCCACAAAAGTACGTTTCTGATTTGTAGGTGGAAATGGGCAGTTATATAATACTTATATAAAAATAACTGTTCTGTTTCCAGTGCTGTGAAGACAGTGAATCAATTCTTTCGAACTGTTCTTTCAGTGAATCAGCTGAAATTCCAAATCAGTGAATCTTTTAAATACAAGGCCCGAATGGAATCTTTTGAACTGATTTTGGAGGGAAATCTGTGCAATTGCTTTAATCACGGGAGTTAAAGGGACAGTTCACCCAATAATTTACTTCATGTCGTTAATCTTCTAAACACAAATTAAGAAACTTTCAGTGTTTAACAAATGTGATTCGCTCTGTATGTGTGTTTATACAGTTGAGGTCAAAAGTTTACATACACCTTGCAGAATCTGCAAAATGTTATTTTACCTAAATAAGAGGGATCATACAAAAGGCATGTTATTTTTTACACAGTACTGACCTGAATAAGATATTTCACATAAAAGACATTTAAATATAGTCGACAAGAGAAAATAATAGGTGAATTTATAAAAACGACCCCATGAAAAAGTTTACAAACACTTGATTCTTAATACAGTGCTGTTACCTGAATGATCCACAGATGTTTTTTTTTCTTTTTTTGTTTAGTGTTGTTCAGGGGTCCTTTGTTTCTCCTGAAGACTTAACCTGCCTGCTGTTGTTCAGAAAAATCCTTCAGGTCCAACAAATTCTTTGGTTTAATCCTTTCCAACAATGACTGTATGATTTTGAGATCCATCTTTTCACACTGAGGGACTCATATGCAACTATCACAGGAGGTTCAAATGCTCAATGATGCTTCAGAAGGAAAATGATGGATTAAGAGACAGGGTTGTAAACTTTTGAACAGAATGAAGATGTGTACATTTTTCTTATTTTGCCTAAATATCTTTTTTTTTTCATTTAGTACTGCCCTTCAGAAGCTACAGAAGATACTTACATGTTTCCCAGAGGACAAAATAAGTTACATTTACCCTCATCTTCAACTTCAAAAAGTTTTCACCCCACGGCCTATAATGCATCGTGTTTCCTTCTGAAGCATCATTGAGCGTTTGAACCTTCTGTAATAGTTGCATTGTCCTCAGTGTGAAAAGATGGATCTCAATCATACAGTCATTGTTGGAAAAGGTTCAAATACACAAAAATGCTGAAAAACCAAAGAATTTGTGGGACCTGAAGGATTTTTCTGAAGAACAGCGGGCAGTTTAACTGTTAAATGTCAAACAAGTGACTCATGAACAATTATCACTAAAAAAAACAAAAAACAGCTGTGGATCATTCAGGTAACAAGACAATATTAAGAATCAAGTGTATGTGAACTTTTGAATGGGGTCATTTTTATGAATTTAACTATTATTTTCTCTTGTGAACTAAATGTAAACGTCTATTATGTGAAATATCTTATTCAGGTCAGTACTTAATAAAAAAATGACATGCATTTTGTATGATTGCTCTTATTTTGGTAAAATAACAAACATTTTGCCGATTCTGCAACTTTTGACCTCAACTGTACCTAAACAAAAAAGCGATTGTGGATCTTCTTTTGAATCTTTTAAGTTTTGGTTACCTGGACTTTCAATGGAGGGATAGAAACCTGTGAGGTTTCATTAAAAATATCTCAATTTTTTGTTTCAAAGTCATACAGGTTTGGATAGATATGAGGGTGAACTGTCTCTTTAAGAGAAGAACACTGTAACCAATATTCCAAAATAGTATATAAATGCAAATGTGTCCCAAAGCAGATGTGGGGTTGGCCACTACCCAAAAGTGTTCGCAAAATCTTTCCGAAGAGGAGAATGAGCATGCATAACTGCAGGCATGGGACCTAAATTAAGCAAGAATGGGTGGGAAGAAGATCATTATAAGTTTCTAGTGGGTGTACATCGAGTAAAATCCCGCAGGAATGGGCGGTTGTGCTCTGCAGATCTCTAATTTAAAGTGTTGACACCATGGCTGAAAGTCATCACTTTGATCTGGAATAGATGATTGGTTCGGACTTACATCAAGGGCCGGCTCTGAAACGTCACCGGGTCCCCCGGGGCCCCCCAGCCCAAAGCTGTCTGTGTGCATCCGGGGATTCTGGGAGGAGTTGCGGGAGTGCATGGGTCCACCGGGGCCACCCATGTTGGAGTTACCATGGAGAGGTTGATGCTGCTGTTGCTGCTGCTGTTGTTGCTGCTGCTGTTGAAGGGGATTGTGGGAAGGGTCCATGCGACTAGAGTGGGGCATCTTTATTCAGGAGACAAAAAGAGACAGTCAGTGAAGCTGGAACACACCACACAGTAATTTAGTGACTCGTTTTGTGCTTCGTTTAGAGTGGGTGAGATGTGGTGGGAAAAGCAGCAGCTGCGAGTGACAGACAGGAAAACAGCGCTGTGCTGTCGCATACAGAGACATCTGAATAGCTCTTATACGCGACAACATACGGGGACGACAGAAACCAAGACGCCCATAAAACACACTTGGGTATCCAAAGTGAGGGTCATTTCAGTATGTGCAGCAAACTAGCTGCAATAATTCAAGCAATCTAGCCGAATACATTTCATAAATAATTATTTCATTTCAGCTTTTTGCTAGCTAGCTAGCTGGCTGGTTGGAGATCGATGGATGGAAAGATGTATAATGCATAGATATATGGATGGATGGATGGATGAATGAAGTGATATATGGATTGATGAGTAATGATAGATAGATAGATAGATAGATAAGATAGATAGAAAGATGAATGAAGCGATATATGGGTGGATGGATGGACGGAAAAACAAATAATGACAGACCAACAGACGGACGGATGGAGTGATATATAGACAGACAGATGGGTGGATGGAGCGATATATGGACGGACGAATAATGATAGATAGATAGATAGATAGATAGACAGACAGACAGACAGACAGATAGGTAAATGGATAGATAGATGGATGGATGAATAAAGCGATATATGGGTGGATGGATGGATGGAAAAACAAATAATGACAGATAGACCTACGGACGGACGGAGCGATATATGGACTGACAGACAGACAGATAGATAGATGGGTGGCTGGATGGATGGAGCGATATATGGACGGACGGACGAATAATGATAGATAGACAGATAGATGGATGGATGGATGGATGGACAGATAGACAGATGGATGAATGGAGCGATATATGGATGGATAGATGGACAGACAGACAGACGAATGGATGGATGGACAAGATGGATGGACGGACAGATAGACAGACAGATGGATGAATGGAGCGATATATGGATGGATAGATGGATGGACAGACAGACAGACAGACGGATGGATGGACGGACGGATGGATGGACAGATAGACAGACAGATGGATGAATGGAGCGTTATATGGATGGATAGATGGACGGACAGACAGACAGACAGACGAGGATGGATGGACAAGATGGATGGACGGACAGATAGACAGACAGATGGATGAATGGAGCGATATATGGATGGATAGATGGATGGACAGACAGACAGACAGACGGTTGGATGGACGGATGGACGGATGGACAGATAGACAGATGGATGAATGGAGCGATATATGGATGGATAGATGGACGGACAGACAGACAGACAGACAGACGATAGGATGGACGGACGGACGGATGGACAGATAGACAGATGGATGAATGGAGCGATATATGGATGGATAGATGGACGGACAGACAGACAGACAGACAGACGATAGGATGGACGGACGGACGGATGGACAGATAGACAGATGGATGAATGGAGCGATATATGGATGGACGGACGGACAGACAGATGGATGGATGGACATGATGGACGGACAGATGGACAGATAGACAGATGGATGAATGTAGCGATATATGGATGGATAGATGGACGGACAGACTCATGGACGGACAGACAGACAGACAGATAGATAAATAGATAGATAGACAGGTGGATGGATGGAGCAATATATGGATAGATGGATGGATGGATAGACATAACGGACAGATGGACAGATAGACAGATGGATGAATGGAGCGATATATGGATGGATGGATGGATGTATGGATGGATGGATGAATAGACAGACAGATAGATAGATAGATGATAGATAGATAGATGGATAGATATATGGACGGATAGACAGATGGATGGACGGATAGACAGATGGATGAATGGAGCAATATATGGATGGATGGATGGACAGACAGATAGACAGACAGATACTCTTATCAATTCCATGTGGTGAAATTGTAATTATAAGAAAACCCACCTGTCCTGACATTGGGTGTCCCACAGGTTTTTCAGGGGTAAGGAGGCCACTCGGCAGGTCAGACTGGTAGGAGAGAGGAGGTGGCCCAGAGGCAAACTCCCCCAGGGTCGGTGTGCCAGGGGCATTGGGGAAGTCTGAGAAGCCTGGTTGGCTGGAGTATCCTGAGCCACCTGAAAGACATGCGACAAAAAATATCAGCAGGAGGTCAAAACGCATTTCGTCCAAAATAAAACAGAGTTTTCAACTGTGAAATGCTTATTAAAACAATTATATAAATGCTTGTGTTGTCACTATGAGGCCTTTGCAGTTGGATGTGAAACCTACCTTGGCTAGGATAATCAGGCGTACTGCTGCTGCCACCTTGTGGCATAGACTGGTAGGGCGAGGAGGCCGGGCCTAGAGCTGCAATCATCTCCATGACGCTGGGCAAGATCATATGACTAGGGCTCAAGGTGCGACAGCGTTTTAGGGCAGGGCCATCTGGGTCCTCTTTAATATGAAGGTCTGGTTTCACCGGGACCGGCTTCCAGCTGCACACCGGATCAATGGTGATCTCCTCATAGTCCGAACTAAACGCAAGGAGAAAGGGGTTTAAGATCTAGTGGCAGCTTATAGTGACCAACAACTTTAAACCTTGACAGAAAGAGAATGTTTGACCCTTACATACAAGAACTGATCACTATTTGTGGACCCAAACTGAACAATACAGAACATTACAAAATTTGGTCAACCCAGCAATCAGTTCTTTTTAGGAAATGCTTATTAAAACAAATTTATGAACAACAATTTGTGACTCTGACTCTGGGAAATTGGGTAGATGCCAGCCAATCATACTGAATGTGTCTAATTTCACCCAGCCCTGGCCATTTTTGTGCGCAATATGCATCACATGATCAGCAAACAGTCCATGTATGGTTCACGGACATGCAGTTTACAGCTAAAAATAGTATAATTTACTGTGTGGATGCTGTAGAAGTTACATAAAATAAAACTTACTTCTGGATGTAAATCAGAATGCCCAACATGTACTGGTCCACTTCTAGCCCCTCCAGAAGGGCAGTTTTACTACAAGGAACAGAGAAGTTTGTAAACTTGTAAAATATGTCAGAAGTACACCATACAAAACACATTTTTAGGAATGCACTTTTATACAATATGTGACCCTGGACCACAAAACCAGTCATAAGAGTCAATTTTTATTTAAATTGAGACATACACGTCATCTGAAAGCTGAATAAATAAGCTTTCCATTGATGTATAGTTTGTTAGGATATGACAATATTTGGCCGAGATACAATTAAAATGTGAAAATCTGGAATTTAAGGGTGCAAAAAAAGAAAACAAAATATTGAGAAAATCACCTTGAAAGTTGTCCAGATGAAGTTCTTAGAAATGCATATTACTAATCAAAAATTAAGTTTTGATACATTTATGGTACGAAATTTACAAAATATCTTTATAATATATAATTTTGACACATACAATGTATTTTTGGGTATTGCTACAAATATACCCATGCTACTTATGACTGGTTTTGTGGTCCAGGGTCACATATGATTCAGGCAAATAAAATAAGCCAATAATTATTGAAATTTTTTGTCCAAGTGACTAATAAGTAAATATAATACAAATAAATAAATAAATAAATATTATTCTAATATTAATATTAACACTAATTTTTATTTTTTAGTAGTAACATAAATATTAGTAATATTTTGATCATTAATATCAGTATTTGTTATAACATTATTAATAAAAAATAATATTAATAAAAAATAATATTAACAGTAACAAACTTTTAAATGATACACAATTTTGTCTAGATAAACAACACATAAAACATTACAAACTAAAATCATTTATGTAAAAATGAGAATGTTTAAAAGTGAATTTAGGCATTATAACATTATTACATATACACTGTAGTAAGAAAAATGCATATTCATTCTGAGATTTGTTATAGACTACATTTAGCACTGTTATTAAATCATTAGCTTTTTTAATACGTTTAAAAGAATTTTCCTGAAATAATATCCACTACGATATGGATATATGGTGCATCCCTAATCATTTTTTTTTCTTACTTGCACACAGGACAACGCCAAGTTCCCCTCTCACAGTTGAGCTGCAGGTATGATTCCAGATCGAAGCACTGTGGACCAATAAAGACGTTATTTACCACAGAAATTCTCTTTACAATGTCACGCGATTCAAACGTAAGCTAGCAGGCCTCCTCACCTGTATATGTCTGCAGTCGTGGCCCCTGGCAGGAAGCTGGATGCGTCGGAAGGTGATCGGACACTTGAGCGACACCTTGATGGCCGTCTGTTCAACGCCGTCCTCGCCGTTAAGGCCGGGAGTTCCTGGGATGGTACCGCTACTGAAGTTCCTCTTAACTGGGGAAGAAATAAAGGATGAGTTGGTCATGGTTTGAGTTCTGTTGCTTTTATCTGATCAAAAATATACAATAAAAACTGTGAAACAGTATTCTGTGTTCCATTTGAATATATTTTTAAATGCAATTTATATCTGTGATCAAAGCTGAATTTTCAGCATCATTACTCCAGTCTTCAGTGTCACATGATCCTTTAGAAACCATTCTAATATGCTAATTTGCCCCTCATTTTTGTGGAAACGATGCTATATTTCTTCAGGATTCTTTGATGAGGAAGTTCAAAAGAGCATTTATTGAAATTTTTCATTTATAAAAGTCTTTACTATCACTTTTGATCACTTCAATGCATCCTTGGTACATAAAAGCGCCAATTTCTTTTTTTAAAGAGTGTGTGCAAAAGCGTTCACTCACTCTTAGTGACACAGTGCTCCGCTGGCAGGAGCCTCTTCTTCATCAGACCCTGTAGCACGGAGCGCACAGACGGCCTGTGGACCAGCTGCAGCACGAACAGATGAGACTGCGAGGAAAAAAAGAAACAGGAAATGAACGCTGCCCCACATAAAACTCTTACTAGTCAGGCTGTTTGCAATTAAGCACATTTTCTGAAAGTACAGTCTCTGTACTTACACAGCAGCAGGCCGTGACCGTTATCTGGATGGTGTTGCGTCCCGGCTGGCACACGTGCTTCAGGTAAAGGGGTTTGTGGGAGGTCTTGTTGTCCCCGCGCTCGATGGTGAGAGGCGTGGCGTTGACGCTCACCTGCACCGATGCCGGCCAGTTGGTGTTCATCTGCCGGTCTTCGTGGTGATAGCACTTGAACTGCAGCTCCAGGTCGGGCCTGTCAAACACATGACACGTAAATATGACAAACACTGACACATTCACAAACACAAAGACTCCTTGAGATGCTGGAACAAATGAAAATGTCTGACCTCATCATTAGGGTCTTATACACGGAGTCTCGCAGCTGGAAGACGTGGTTGCTGACAGCCAGGTTGTGCTCCAATCTAAAGGGCTCCAACACCACTCCGTCCCGTACAGGGAAGGTCAGGCGCAGGTCATCACTGGGGTTTCCTACAGACAGAAGAGAGGCGTTTTAGTTACTAAGGAGTTCATTCATATCTCATATGCGACCCTGGACAGCAAAACCAGTCTTAAGTAGCACAGGTATATTTGTAGCAATAGCCAAAAATACATTGCATGGATCAATCAATTTTTCTTTTATGCCAAAAATCATTAGGATATTAAGTAAAGATCATTTCCTATAGTAAATAGATCAAAACTTAATTTTTGATTAGTAATATGAAGTGCTAAGAACTTTATTTGGCTAACTTTAAAGTCGATTTTCTCAAAATTTAGATTTTTTTTTTTTTTTTAACAACCTCGGATTCCAGATTTTCAAATACTTGTATCTCAGCTACATATTGTCCTATCCTGAAAGGATACATCAATGGAAAGCACATTTATTCAGCTTTTAGAGGTTGTATAAATCTCAATTTAAAAAAAAAAAAATAAATAAAAAATAATCAACCCTTATGACTGGTTTTGGCGGTCCAGGGTCACATGCGGCAAGAAACAAAGGCGTCTTATAAATATCGAAGCCGCAGTTTTTTTTTCAACCGTCATACTGGACTTTTTGTTGACACTTATTGGTTTCAGGTTTAAGTTTCAGTTTAGCTCGTTCTAAAGTAAACAGTATCAAATTGAAACTACCCTTCCTTTTTACCTATGCAGTGTTGTTATTATTATCTAAAAAGAAAAATAGCAAAATTGAAACTGAAAGCTGATTTAAAATAAAATATAAATATTAGATGAAAAACAGTTTGATGCTAAGGCAACAGTACTAAGTACTGAAGTACTAAAATGACTAAAAATAAAATTCAAATAAAAAGAAATGAAAGCTCAATAAAAAAAAAAACGAATAAAAATGCTTATCCAGGTTACTTAAAGCTAAAATAAAAAGAATGAAAAATCTAAAAATAAAAAAGAATTAAAATATTGATAAATACTGTAGCTGTATGTAAATAATACTAACATAACACTACCCTTATGTGAAATTAAATGGCTTTATGTGACTTTATATCAGGTTCTCATCTTATGTGTGTGGGCATTATTTTTAGTGCTGTGTAACGGTTAATCATGATTAACTGCATCCAAAATAAAAGTTTGTTTGTTTACATAATATATGTGTGTCTACTGTTTATATTTATTATGTATACAAAAGTCAACATTTGAAGTGGATCAAAAAAAGCTAATCAAAGTTGTTCTAAGACAAGAACAGGTATTATTTTTGGTTTTAGGACAAATTTAATGAAAGTTTTTGATCCACTTCAAATGTTGACTACTGTATATAAATACACACACATACAATATATATTTTGAATATATTTACATGTATATATTTTTATTGATATAATTAATATTAGATATAAATATATTTAATATATACACATAACATTTTTTTAAAATATATCCATGCATGTGTGTGTATTTGTATATACATAATAAATATGTGCGTGCTGCGTATATATTATATAAACAAAAACTTATTTTGGATGCAATTAATCGTTGCACAGCACTAATGTCTGCTTTTTTTTTTTTTTTTTAACCAGTTTTGGTAATGTGACAATTTTTGAGTAAAACAGAACATTTGACAAAAAAAAAAACAAAAAAAAACAAACAAACAAAAAAAACATGCAACTTTCAATCCATCAAGAATTTACTGGATTGGTGGTCTTCATATGTTGTGGTTAAAACTGTTGAAAGTACTATATTTTGATAAAATATTCTGAAGTCTGGAATAACATGTGCATATAAACAGTTCACAAAAAAGCCAAATTTATTGTTTTGATTTCATTCCAACGTAAAATATCTGTCTGAATTTTTGGTTCATTTCTCAAGACGCTAAAGAGGAAAAAAAATGTTTTTCCATGTGATAAGCATTTTATGTGACAGAAGCAGATAAACTGTTCAAAACAAAGCCAGTAAAATGGTTCATTTTGATTTCAGGCCAACTTAAAATATCTGACGGATGTTTTGTTCGTTTCTTCAAGTGTTAAAAAGGAAAAAAAAAAAAAAAAAAAAAAAAAAAACTTTTCCCACGTGATAAGCATTTTATGTGACGGCAGCAGATAAATCGTTCAAAACAAAGCCAGTAAAATGGTTTATTTTGATTTTATGCCAATTTAAAAAAAAAAAAAAAGCTTTGTTAATATCTTCAGGTGTTAGAGATAAAAAAAAAAACCCTGTTTTTTTCCATGTGATAAGCATTTTTTATGTGACAGCAAAACATTTTAATTCATTTACATCACAGAGAATTCCAGAGATAAGAAAAGGGTGCTGGTTTGGCTGCAGTGCTGAGAGTTACCTGTAGGGGGCTGCAGAGAGGTAATGTTGGGCTTGACGTCATGGAGGAAGGGCGATTTGCCGTCTTGGCCAGGGGACATATAAGGCGTCATCGAAGTGCCTGGGGTCATGGGAGGAGTGGGGTTTCCTGGGAGAGGAGAGCTGGGGTATCCTGGCATCGCACGTCCAGGCTGCAAAAGGCAAGACGTGTGTGCAGGCATTACGATCTGTGGCTAGATTATCTTTACAGTCAGACTTTCATAACCGATCCTATGCAAAAACACATTCAGGTGAGTGGAGTTTGGACCCCGGATGCCAAAGTCCAATTGAGGCGCTCACACGAAATGGTGAAATATTAACAGGCAGCTCCTACCGACTCACGTTTCACCACACACACACACACACGCACGCGAGAGAGGACACCAACCCCGTTGGCGGCAGCCTGATTGAAGGTGCTGTACCCGGCTCCCGTCACTCCTGAGGACAGACTGTTGTGGCTGTTGCCCTGTCCGTTAAACTGGTCCGCCTGCTAAACAAACACATATCTTTCAACATCAGGCTTAAAACAAAGCAAGCCAAGCATAATTATAGGGAGCTCAGTACAGTGCATTCTGGGATTGCTTCCTTCACAGAGATACATGGTTTAGAAATAAGCCAAAAGAAGGTATCTAACATTAAAAATTTGGTCCTGCCTATGTAGGCAGCTCACTAGGGTTTTGGAACGGAGTGCACACTACATCGATATGACAATAGTGATAATCTACCGCTGTAATTCCAAACCCGGCACGGAATTTAAGCCACCCGGGTTGGTTCGTCTTTCACTGGTACTTCCAAAAAATCTTTTCACGACTAGTTGCCTCTTTAAAGTTCCCTGGCGTATTTGTCAGTATCAAATGCCGGCGTGTTTCTCTAAAAAACGGCAGTCTGTTTGTCACTAATACGGACAAAAGGAACCTGTTCTTTGGGAAACACGATACCGTGTGCGGTGTGTCGCAGTTTGCAAGTGAAAGCCTTCTGATGGCTTTCAAACTGAAAAATACGACTAAATTAAAATTTCAGAAAGTACCTAAATTTGGTTACAACGGTAGCTTAGGTCTTTACAAGCCCCTTGATTTGAGGTGTTACATATCTGCAGCATGACAAAGTTTAATACTCAGGGTTTTTTCCAAATCCCAGCTGTAAGTGTGAGCAATAATAGCGATGATCTTTGTACCTTGTAGTATTGGTTGGGGTTTCCTGGTCCTGCAGGATACTGGCCCATATTGGGTTGCTGGAGGGGCATTCGGTGGGTCGGGTAAGACGGAGAAGGAGCGGACCGCTGTGGCCCTGGGCCATGGTACTGCATTGGCTGGCCTGGGTACGGGCCCCCAGCTCCCATCCCGGGACCGTACTGCTGACCCGGAAATCCCTGCAAGAAAAGAACAACAGTCATTCCAGAACAAAAGCAAATTGTCAGCACTAGTATAATTCGATTTTATTATGTCAAAGATGGTCTTGTTGAGACAACATCTAGTTTGTTAAAGGATTAGTTCACTTCCAGAATAAACATTTCCTCATAATTTACTCACCCCCATGTCATCCTAGATGTTCACGTCTTGACGCATTACGTAATCATGTTGGAAGAAATCACGTGTGGTTAACACTTCGTCTGTGCACTTCGGTTCGAAAAAGTAGCGTAAAAGTAGGGTTTCTCCTCCAACTTCAAAACTGTCCAACATTGACAGGGCGTTTGATTTTCTTTGCACGTTCGCTTTGTAAACACTGGGTCGGGTATTTCCGCCTGTCACACGTGACCTTTCCAACGTGATTACATAATGAGCGAGGTTGGGCTGGTGCAAGACGAGCATTTGTGGTTAAAAAGTATATAAATGTTTTTTTTTTCCCGAAAAGAAACGATCGTTTCGCTAGATAAGACCCTAATTTCTCAGCTGGGGTTGTGTAGAGTATTTTGAAGCTGCAGTGAAACCACAGTTTGGACCTACAACCCACTGGCCACCACTGAAGTCCACTCCATGGAGAAAAATCCTAGAATGTTTTCCTCAAAAGCCTTAATTTTTTTCAACTGAAGAAAGAAAGACATGAACCATCATGGATGACATGGGGGTGAGTAAATGTCAGGAAATTTTTATTCTGGAAGTGAACTAATTCTTCAAACGGAAAAAAATTACAGCTAATATGTGTCAAGTTGGTGCATGGCAAGTCTCCACTCACGTCGGAGTTGTAGGGGCGTTTCAGGCCCTGCTGGTGGCGCGGAGGACCTTGCTGGCCTCCTGGGTAGACGGGATGCTGGGGCAACCTCTGGCCCTGCTGTGGGTACATGGGTCCCATGGAAGGGAGTCTGGAGCCGACCATTCCGGAGGGGGCCATGCCGGGCGGGCCGCGGGGTCCGGAGTGCGACAGGAACTGGGTGTTGTAAGAGGAAGCACCACCCATCTGCAGAGCAAAAACAACACAGAGATCCACACCCATCAGAACCAGCGTCGGGTAACAATGGCTGGAGAGGTGCCTGCTGCCATGACTTATGGCCGTCAGGCCTTGGGCATGAAAGGGAAACAGCAACTAGGTCACCCCCGTAAACAATCAAAACTCCTGTGTGGCCGTCTAAACCTGGGCAGACAGGCGGCATGTGAAATCTGCTGGAAAAACGAAGGGAAAATACTTTGCTTTTTTCTTTGCAATAATTAAAGCCATGTTTTTGGAATCAACGCACGTTTATATGAATTTGTCCAGCAGGGGGCGATTTGAATGCAATGAAACCAAAGGTTACTGTGTGTCACACAAGATAATAATTGCTGAAGTGGAGTGCAAAGCATTTACCACACACACAAAAACAAAAATGAAGGAGAGAGTTTGCGCCAATCAGATTAACGGCACGAAAAAACACAGAGATATTAAACAAGGGGACACGATTAATCACCAACATTTAAGCACTTTGAGATCTATTCCAGTGACCGTTCACCTCAACAAAGGTCAACCGCATATAACGTGAACACAAACAAGTCTCTTACAGGCCCGTAGTTCAGCTCCTGGTTTTGCTTCTCCTGTATCGCGGCGACAGTTGCTGTGGCGGTGGCCGTCGCTGTGGCAGCGGCTGCGGCCACGGCAGCCGCGGCGGCCGCTTGAGTAAAGTCGGTGGGCGGGCGGACTCCATGGGGCGGCATCCCGAGGGAACCCCCTCCGTTATTCGGGTAACTAAAGAGGACAGAAGACAAACAGGTTACGAATTGCTTCGCATTCGTGTCATCAAATAAGCTGCTGAATAATGTGACCCGGGGTATTTGTAAAATGTGGCGTAAGCGGAGCTGATTATTCACATTGTCGTGGCAGAAAGGTGTTGGTCTGGCGAGCCAAGGGGGACGCTGACTGCTCCGAGTCAGTGATTCACAAGATTTATTGCGATGCAAATTGATCTTAGGGGACGAGAGTGTGCGTGTGTGTTTCTGTGAGTCAGCGCAGGGGTGGGACGTTACAGCTCACACATCCCCCCACTGTGGTGACGTCCGCCGGCTGCCTGACGTCACGCAACTCCCACGAGGAGCAGAGTCTAAATACAGCCACTGGACAATATTTGCTTTCCTCACCTGCCCCCATATCCAGGCCCGGCCGGGTATCCCCCGCTGGGCCGCCCGTACATGCCCTGCTGCATGAAGCCCTTGTTGGGCTCGGGGTAGCCCTGCTGGCTCATGAACTGAGGGGAGTTCATGCCCGGGCTGTTGCCAGGCATCATGTGACCACCGGCTGAGTTTCCGCCTGGACCCATGGGAGCACCAAAAACCTACCGACAACAAGAGGAGTTGTTCGATTAGATTGAACATATTTTTGTTTGATATTATTTTCTGACATGGGACATTTTCTTTCATATATATTTATTATATTTCATATATATTTATTATATATATTTTTGAAATAAACTTATGTATGAAATGAAAAACAACACTATTATATTCAATGCTATTATTTTCAGATATAGTAATAAAAACTTGTCTTCATAACAGATTTATGCACACATACATGTATGTTATATATATATATATATGTGTGTGTGTGTGTGTGTGTGTGTGTGTGTGTGTGTGTGTGTGTGTGTGTGTGTGTGTATGTATGTATGTATGTATGTATGTATGTATGTATGTATATATATATATATATATATATATATATATATATACACACACATTTATATTTACATTTTTTTATTTACAGTTTACAGGAATTAAAAACCTAAAAAAATGCTGAATTGCGAAATAATTGATTATATAAATATAGTAATAAATACATATTACTCAATTTATTGAATAAGTGAATTTACAAACGATTAAAAATTATAATTTTTTTTTCGTTGTTAAGTTTTTATAAAAATTTTAAAATATTGTTTTTATTATTTTTATTGCGTTTTTGGCAATTACAGGGATAACTTAAAATAATAATAATAATAATAATAAAATAAAAACAAAACAGCCAAATACAAAGAAAGATTATATAATATATATATATTATATATAATATATATATATATATATATATATATATATATATATATATATATATATATATATATATATATATATATATATATAGAGAGAGAGAGAGAGAGAAGAGAGAGAGAGAGAGAGAGAGAGAGAGAGAGAAGAGAAGAGAGAGTATTTTTTTTAGAGAGAGAATTTTATTTTTACTAACATTTACTAAATACATATATATATATATAAATATATATATATATAAATATATATATATAATATATATATATATATAAATATATATATATGTGAAGAGTTCAGATGCAAAACCAGCTAAAAGCCACCTCGGTCAAAAATGAGATAATGATAGTGAGTGAATGTTCCCGACACATATTATACGTCCATCAAATGCTTTTTCTTCAAATTTGCTAAAATACCAGCCTCAGCCCAATCAGAAGTACCAGTACTTACATAGAAACCAATACCTCTGAGCCTGATAAAAATGCATTTTTTTAAAGAAAGACGTCAGATGGATTTAGAGGCTTTTGCATCTGAACTCTTCATATTTATATATATTGATTAGGTTTAGAATTTAAGTAACTAATATTTTGCACATTCTATATTTATATAATTATTAATATATATTTCTCAATTCCACAGGAAAAGCTCTGTATGATTTGTTAATGGAACCTGCTGATTCATTGCCAACAACAAGAGAGAACCAGACAGGAGTAGGACATCCCTGGAACATGCAGTGCTTTCTTTGAGGTAAACAAGCTGGTGACATCACCAGGGCGGACGGCCCTGCTTACCTGGCTGGGTGAAGGATTGGTTACCCCCCACACTGTGGTTACCACAGAGAGGGAGCCGGCAGGCTGATTGGGGCCTTGCTGCCAGGGGACAGGATCATATGGGTAAGAGGCGTCACTGCGGGGCGAGAGAAACACACGGACACCGGGGTTATTAATGCATCTGAGTGCTTCCTGTGTAAAATGCTCTTAATTCACTTCTGACTGATCCGCCTCGCATCATCCACAGCCAGATCCACATTATATTCCATCTACGTCTTTTGTCCTGGTATGATAACAGCATATGGTGTGAAGTGCGAGTGTGTGTGTGTGTGTGTGTGTGAGAGAGAGAGAGCGAGAGAGACGATCTTTCTGCGACTTCAGACGTGCCACAGCCACATGCTCTGGAGGTACTCGGCACAATGTTTCCATGGCGACTCCACAGTCACTTAGAGACAGGAAAGAGTAACGATGCCAAGGGAGAGGGGGGTGAGAGAGTAAGAGTGAGTGTGTGTATGTGTGCGTATGTGTGTATCTACTGTTTTCTGTGTAACTGGATCAAACCAGATCGCTCTCAATAATCGCTCGCCATCTTTCCATAATTAGCCAAACTACATCACACGCTGATTAGAACAGGGAAACATGGACCTTAGTTAGAGTCGACGCCATATTTAATTTGACTTGAATGACAACAAGGCTGTGAGGGATGAATGTTCAATCAGTTGTACTGTTACGCACATCGCTCCTCTGAAAGCATGTAAAAATTAGACCTGAATTAAAGCTGTGCAATCCATTGAATGGATTACTACGGTACATCTAAGTTTCACAGCCTTTCATTCATGTCATTATATATGGTGTTTACCCTTCATAAATGGACCAAAGTGCACACATATGGCTCCAGCAGAACAACATCAGGAAGACTATCACCTAACCCATCAAAACTAAACCTAAATCTGCATTTTAGAGGTCTTGATGGATAGGAATGGTCCCAATAAGCCAACTTAGAACAAAATAGATGGGAACAAAGCCCAAAAAACAATATTAGATAACGCTGAGTTGGCTGTTAACTTGTTTTATGACCTGTAACAATGCATGGTCAAGACGTAACATGCAAAACAACGCTCTTAACACTCACTGGTGCAAGCGAATCATATTTTAGGAAAAATACAAATGGTGGCCATAAAAAAACAAAAAACAAAAAAAAAAAACACATCAGTGACTGTCATGCATTTTCAAAGCAACTTGAAAAGTTTATCATCAGAAGTTCATCTTTTATTGTCGTCGTAAATCCCAAAGCAATCCCAAAACCAAAGCAAAACAGACACCACCATTCAGAAGTTTTATGGTCAGTTGTTTTTTTTTTTTTTTTTTTTTAAAGAAATTAATACTTTTAATTCAACAAGGATGCATACAACTGATCAAAAGTGATAGTTAAGATATTTATTGTCTCCAAAAGGTTTCTATTTTTATAAAATGCGGTTCTTTTGAACTTTCTATTCACCAAAGAATACTTAAGAAATTAGTTTCTACCAAAAATACACGTTCGATTGATTTCTGAAGGATCATGTGACACTGAAGACTGGAGTAATGATACTGAAAATTCAAAACGCATCGCAGAAATAAATTATAATTTTAAATATATTACAATATAGAAAAGTTATTATATTAAACAGTAAAATATTTCACAATATTAACCTTTTTTATAGTGTTTTTGATCAAATAAATGCGGCCTTGATTTAAAGGGATTTCGAAAATTTCATGGACTCCAAACTTATGAACTGTAGATGAGAAAAAAAACTATATATTCACAATAATATTTTTAATTTACAGTTTAATTAACAAAAATGTGAGCTCACTAAATGAGCTCTAAAATGTCTTGCTCTTATCACGATTTCAACAGTGATTCAATTGCAATACTGTGATGCACTGTGATACATTGAATAAAGATATATATATGAAGAGTTCAGATGCAAAAGCCTCTAAATCCATCTGAAGTTTTTCTTTAAAATGAGCATTTCTTTCTGGCTACTTTGTATAGGTTTCTACATAAGTACTGGTACTTCTGATTGGATTAGTAAAAGTATTTGATGGATGTATAACTATGGGTCAGGAG
>CM070016.1:28112717-28227717 GCA_036247105.1 Cirrhinus mrigala
CCATGAAGATAACGCCTTCAACCCCGCTCAATTATTTAAGCCATCAGGGAGCTCGTTCCGACCAAAGAGGGTGCTTCTTTGTGCGTGCGCGTTTAGATTGTACAACGTTAATAATGACAACAAGACCCCCTCCGCCCCACCCCACTGCCTCTCCGTCTGTCTCCGCTCTCGGGGGTGAAGCTTGATTAGCACACATGCTAATTTGCCGCCAACATCAGTGGCTGTCAGTCCCCCGCCACCCCTAACACTCTCTCCACCCCCTCGACAACCATTTTCTTCTCCTTCCTTACAGATTTAGGTCAGACACCCCACAGCTTGAAAAGAAAGGTGGATGAGCGCCGCCGCGTCGAGGGGGGCTGCAGGAAGAGTCGCTCAGAGGAGTGACGGAGTTGATCAGAGAGAGGTTCACCTACAGGGATAATGAGAGGATCGAGCGGAGGATGAGAAAGGGAGGTGGGCGGCAGCGGCAAAATGAGATCCTCCATTGTCGTGTTTTGATAACCACTTGACTGAAGCAGGCTTAGCAATATTTACATGCTCGCGTGGCCGTTTTCATTAGCAATTACATCAGCTGCGTCCACGTAAAGAGCCGTTTATTAAACCCGTGTCTGACTACAGGCTCTTGGCGATGCTATATTGAAGGATTTGTCTATTTATGGTAAATGCATGTTCTTACAACTAGAAATGCATAATATATGGGTGAAGACCAAAAAAGACCCCTTCCACCACTACCAACAAAATTCACCTTAAACTATCCAGTAAATGGAGTAATTGGTTGTATATTTTCCAAAAAAAACAAAACAAAAAAAAAACCAAACCAAACCAGAAAAACAACATGAAACAAAACGAAAGTATGAACTACAACTTTATTACAAATTTTATTTTTTATCACAAACATTTTTTACTAAAAATTTATAAAATGTACAATTAATCATTTAGAATAACTATTTTATAATAATGATAAAGAATTAAAATATTAAAAAACATTAATAAATTAACACACACATATATATATACACACACACACATTTTTTATATAATAATATAAAATATATTAAAAATGTGTATATATATTTTTAAGAAATTAAAATGTAACTTATCATCAAATACTACTACTACTACTACTACTACTACTACTAATAATAATAATAATAATAATAACGTAATCCGTAAATTACAAATTTTTCTAGGGGGCACTAGGTGCAAAAGCACAAGCTTCTTTTTTTTTAAATGTATAATCATTTATAAAATATAATCATTTTAATAAATTGGTAAACAATAAATAGTATATTTTTATTTGAAAAATAAAACAAAAATAATAATTAAATTAAATCTAAAAAAAATAAAATAAAAATATTTTAAAAAGGCAACAGCATATGCTGCAATGGGTGGAAAAAGTACCCAAAAGTACCAAAATTGTTCAAAGCATGGGAACGAAAGTAAATTGAGAAAATACTAACCAACATGCAAAAGATGTTGTAAGATTAACATGTTGTAAGATCAACATGCAAAATTACATTTCAATCTCAACACCTAGCTGAAAAATGTCATTTTCATCTAATTAATAAATCAAGAGATTAATCAATTACTTTGAAAATTACATTTATATATCATATCAACTGTATAATATATACGGGAAAACATTTTTGCCCTTGCAAAAAAAAAAAAATCACTGCCACAATACTAGGACAGCATATGGTAAGGCACCGTGGGTTGATTTCTTACTGTTCCAGGGCAAAATAGCCCAACCTCATATCTCTAATATCACTAACAATTATCAGCTCTCTGTATCAAGCCAAAATGCCTGTTTACTACTTTTGCTTTCTGGAACTCGTATCGAACGCATTACCTTATAGCTCTCTAGATTAATTAACCGCCGTGTGACGAGCATTAATGGCATTTAATTAGGCCGGTGCAGCTCAGCCCACCCCTGTAATCATTAATCTCTCATATTGGAAGAATCCTTCAGTGAAGAAGCATCTATTCAAACAGTGGACAACCGTAATCCATCCGCTCTGGAAACACGATCCGGCGCCTGCGAGGAGCGCACACACATAGTTAAAGACCCCATGATGTGTCTTGAACACCGTTCGCTGTTCTGTGTTGACATATTTCCTACTGCAACAAAGTCACAGCCACACAACTTTCTGTTACAATGCAACATTCTCATTCTAGAAAGCATCCGATTGGATGACAAATTGTACACGCCCCTGAGTGCAAGATGAGTCATCGAAATTTCTAGTCCACTTCCCAAGTAGAGAAAAAGGAATCAAGTTTTTGGAATCAAGCCACAAAAATTCAATTTCAAACACGAGGTCTTTTAAAGCATACCCGCACACCAAAGTAAACATCCGACACCACACGTGGCAAGCGTAACCGTGAGCCAAGGTTTGCTCAAACCATCAGCAAAGGACACACACACTTCTATGAAGTACTAGGTCTTATTTTGTGCTGTGAAATAACACGCTTCAGCATCTTTGCTTATTGCTTTCCCTTCACTGTGTGACGGATAACAGCACAAACAGTTCTTGCCCTGGAATGAACAGAACACACTGTTCTTTACTGCTGGGCTCCTTCTAACCCCCTCCTCTCTTTTCCTCTAGTTCCACCCCTGGCCTGCAGTGACCCGTTCCTGCTGGGCTTCCCTCCCTTTCTCCAATTCCTCCAACACGTGGGCCATCCTTTCTTTCTCGTACCATTTCCCTCACTTTTAACTTTCTCTACCCCTCGCGGTACGCCGAGTCTCTTCCTGCACCCATCCGACAGGACCGTTCGGTCTGGGACATCAGGGCAAGACGGCACCACGGGTGTGACCGTTAAGGGCACGAAACGCCTCTGCTTTTTTTTTTTTTTTTTTTTGCCAAGCAGCATACAAAAGCTTGCAGGCCTTTGATTTCTGATAGGCCGGAGAAATGCCTGTGTGTCAGCGCTCTTGAAATGAAGTGCAGATTCAGCTCTCTCTGCAGGGACTGCGCTTTCAGAGGACAGAACCTGAAACACAGCACAGGTTAGGAGAGTATTCTAGGAACCATCGAGACTGGGATAAAAAGGAGTATCGTACTGCACATGAATTTTTTTGCAGTTGTCGTCACTTTTTAACGCTATAGCGTGTGTGTTTTCTGCGTCACTAGCAGCACCAAATGGAATGAACGATTCTGGCTCAAAGGTGTGAATTTGCAGCAGGAATACCTGTTTAGCCAAACAATGGAAGGCAAGTAAAGTTTTGGGGGAAATTGTTTCACAATCCTTTTTGGTGCTGCTAGTGTCATAGAAATCAAGTGTTTTTAGTATTGGCAATTGGTATTATTAGTGTGTGTGTATATATATATCAAAAATTATAAAAATGGGCACAAATTTAATTTTAAATTAAGTTTCAGATAAATGGTAACAATGACAAATAAATAAATAAATAATAATTATTATTATTTACTATTGCTTTTTATCATATTATTGTATTTTAGTTTTTGATAACTGCTAATAATAAAAAAACATTAAATAAATAAATAAATAAAAATAATAATAATAATAATAATAATATTAATAATAACCTGTGGTGAGAACATAAATATTTTTCTACCTCGGGAGCTGTGGAGTACCTACTTTGATTTTTTTTTATTTCATATTCCTATGTGGTGGAGCACCCACACTGAGCTTTTTGCCTACTGGATATGTGCAGCTGGACTGTTTTTTTTATTATTATTTCTTAAACAAACAAACAAATAATAATAATAATAATAATAATAATAATAATTAATTAAAACAATAGGAAATACAATAAAAATATTATTATTAATAATACTTATTATAATAATAAATAAATTAATTAAATAATTAGTAATAATTAAAATATTAATTTATTTATAATCATTGCTTTTTATTTATTTTTATATTTTCATATTTATTATTTATTTTTAAAGAAGCAAATAAATAAAAAATAAAAACATAGTTAATGCATTAACTTTGGCAGTCCTAAAATATTAAGACTAAAGTAAGAACTGAAGTATACAATTCTGAAAAATACCAAAACATTATAACTAACTAAAATAAACAATTATAGTGAAAAATAATAAGTAAATGAATACATATCTATACCTATCTAAAAAAAAAAAAAAAAAAAAAAAAAAAAAAAACAGAACTTAAGTTTCTAAATGTCCCTCAATCCAAAAGTTAGCGAAAATCTATGTGAAAAACAGAATTAAAAAAAAAAAAAAAAAAAGAATTAGAAAAGCACAGCTAAAGAAATAACTTCAACAAAACAGCCCATTTCCACATTTTTTCCCACCCAATAACGACACTGCTTGCGACCTAGCGACTTCAAACGAAGGACAATCCCAGCGCATCAGTAAGAACAGTGGTAGCTAAAGACTAGCTGGGAAACCGCCTGTCCAAAAATCCACAATTCGTCTGTCTGCCAAATGGGGGAGCGCCTTGGGTCACATGGTTAGGCCTACCCTCCCCCACGTAGCTGAAGCCAGAGCTGAGAATCTGCTGCCAAACAGAGAGAGAGAGAGAGAGAGAGAGAGAGAGAGAGAGAGAGAGAGAGAGAGAGAGAGAAAGAGGCTGGGGGCTGGGGAAGGGGACGGAGGATTAGGAACCACAGGAAGGCTGGGCCTGATAACGCATTCCTCCACACATGTGAACACAAACACACACACACATATACACACACACACACGCTTGCAGCTCTCTGGCTAAAAGTGTCTCAACACCAGCGACGGAGCTGCAGCAAAGAATGCAGGCTTGAAACTGTAAGCTAGAACAGTATAATAAAGATCATTGCGGATATAAAAAGACACAGAGAGCAAGTAAGTTGAGGGAAAAACGGGATGCCGCAATACATATACGCCTACAGACAGTGAGCTGTGAAGAACACCGATCGTATCTCTTACCTGAGAGATCAGGAAACAAATTGCCCGGCAATTTACTCAAAACTGAAAGAATATAAGGTGTCTGACAGTGCGGTGCAATAAATGCATCAACGCATGAATGCTTGAGAGTGCACGCAAAAACACGCCACAGACTGAGCCGTTAAGTGTTGTGACTTGTCGGCTGAAGTTGGAGAGCTGGGTCAGTTGTAAGTAGGTAAACTGACGATGCATTCAATGCGTCGCCCTCAAACATCCACCACCCATCTACAAAAATGCATACTAGTGATGAAAATGGAAATTTGATTCTTTGCACGGAGATAAAAAAAGTGAATGTTCTCAGTTCAACTCATACCTGCCTTATAATCTCGCTTCGCCTTTAGGCCTCGGCAGATTGTGTGACGCAAGTTCGGCGTGCAGCAAAGACTCCGACATGGAAAAATATGCAAACGTAACTTGAATCCCGGTGTAGGTAGATAGATGTAGATGAGTTGTTTTCGGGAGAGGAAAGCTCAGTATAGCTGCGAGGCGACGGCAAGCACGCTGCTGTTTGTGTGTGTAGCGCATGCCACCTTGTAGGTCAGCTTTATTTGTTCAGTGTCCAGGCCCGTGTTTGGTGCTGTTTGAATTTCTCAAACACACACACACACACACACACACACACACACACACACACACACACACACACACACACACACACACAGAGTGTGTGAGTGTGTTCAAGCCGGTCTGCCACCTCCCTTTGAATAAATTCATTACCAGCAAACAGAAAGTGAAGAACAACCGGTTTTTGCACACTGCCTTGTCCAGGTGTACACCTACGAGAGCAGAGCCAGATGCAAGAGATTCAGAAGGTGTGTGAACACTCAGCGGCATGTCAGCATCCAATTATTCAGAGTCAGTTCCAGTTAAAAGCTTAAGCACTTCAAGGGTTTGTTTTAAAGTCAGACACAGGTGATTTTCACCCCAATAAAGGTAGTTTAAAGGCATATTTCACCCCAAAAATGAAGCAACCCACATTATACCCAATATATATATATATATATATATATATATATATATATATATATATATATATATATATATATATATATATATATATTATACCCAATATATATATATATATATATATATACACACACACACAAAATTAATAAATTATAAATTAATAAATTATAGATGGATAGACAGAAGTCAAATATTCATATAATTAAATATTTTAAAAATATAAAAAAAGCCTAAATATTTATTTATATACTATAAAATGTTACAAATGTGTTAATATATTTAAATAAATGTTTATTTATATATTATAAAATGTTACACATTTTTATTAAAAAAAAACATAAATGGATAAATTATAAATGGAAAAATTATACATAGATTTCAGTCAAATATTTATATAATTAAATATTTTAAAAATAGATGCACATTTAAAGAAAGCTTAATATGTATTTAAATAAATATTTATTTATATATTGTATTAAATTACACATTTTTATAAAATAGATTAACATATAAAAGAATAAATAAATGAATAAAAGATAGACAGATAGATAGATAGATAGACAGATGTCAAATATTCATAGAATTGATATATATATATATATTTATATTTATATATATTATATATATGTAAATGAATATTTACATATGGCATTATAAAATATATTACACATTTTTCTAAAATAGATTAACATTTAAATTAATAAATTCTAAATGAATAAATGACAGACAGAAGATAGATAGATACATAGATAGATAGATAGATAGATAATAAATAAAACGTAATATATATTAAAATAAATATGTATATAAATTATATTATAAAATATAGATAAAAATAGATTAACATATACATGAATAAATGAAAGATAGAAGATAGATAAATAGATGTCAAAAATTCATATAATTAAATATTTTAAAAATAGATACATTTAAAGAAAGCTAAATATGTTTCTACATAAATAATTATTTATATATTGTATTATAAAATGTATTACACATTTTTATAAAAACAGATTAAGAAAAAAAAAATTGTTAAAAAAAGTTACAAAAATTATAAAAAGAAAACATTTAAATAAAACGTAATTTACATTAAAAATATGTATGTATATATATATATATATATATATATATATATATATATATATATATATATATATATATAAAATATTATAAAATATAGATAAAAAGATTAATATATAAATGAATAAATTAAAAATGAATAAATTATAGATAGATAGATACATAGATTTATGTCAAACATTCCTATAATTAAATTGTCATATAATATTCAAATAAATTACACATTTTTATAAAATAGATTGATAAAGAAAATAAAAAAAATATATAAAAAGTAATATATATTAAAACAAATATTTATGTATATATTATATTATAAAATATAACCATAATAAAAACAATAGATTAACAAATAAATTAAAATGGAAAAAAAAGTATTTTTTAGTCCATACAAAAAAAGCCAATGGGGTCCAGTGCATTTACTCACCCTCATGTCATTTCAAACTTTTATGAAAATAACTTATTTTGAAGAAATGTTTAACTTTTTGCCCAAACAATTAAAAGTCAATGGGGACTAAAACATTACTGACTTCCACTGCATCAAATAAAGAGTACTGAGACATTTGTTCAAAAAGCCTTTGTTCCACAAAAGAAAGAAAACAGGTTTGTAATGATATGAGGTTGAG
Organism: Cirrhinus mrigala; assembly: GCA_036247105.1. Classification (NCBI taxonomy): domain Eukaryota; kingdom Metazoa; phylum Chordata; class Actinopteri; order Cypriniformes; family Cyprinidae; genus Cirrhinus; species Cirrhinus mrigala. The sequence continues at coordinate 28,120,294 of CM070016.1, forward strand.
CACATGTTCTCTTTTTTTGGGATAGACTATCCCTTTAAATGCAAGACTAAATTCCAAACGATACTACTATGACATCGCCAGCATGGAACGTGATGTGCATCCATGTTTCATAACACATCTGCGAGCGCTTTGCGCGTTTGTTTGTGTCTGGAGGAGCGGCAGGGCGTCAGGCCAGAGCGAGTACGTAGTGGTGGAACGAAACAGACGGTGACTATCTTCACTCAGCAGATTTAGTGGGTCTCTCCAGATCAAGATCTACAGCGTTCCTCGGCGAGGAACACCACCTCTTTGAGTCGGGGGGAAACGCTCGTCGCCACAAGGCTCATCTCATCACCATAAAACTATCACAAACACTTCTGCTTCTCGTCTACCGTCCGCTCGCAGGGTTGGGAGCTTAGAAAACTCCCATAAAGATATCCTTGGTGGAAAGACTTGCTCTCCATGTAGCAACAAGACATTCCTCAAGGAAAATGCCTGAGAAGTTCTTCAACCGCATACATTCCTTATCTCTTCTGGTCCAAAACTTGTCAGTACTATAAAACGTTTCGGCTACTCGTCAACTGTCCCAGGTTCCCCAGTGCCAATCAAAACTCTCATAAAGACATTCTCAGTGGAAAGACTTGCTCTGAAGATGTCCCTCAAGGAAAATGACTTGGAAAGACAATTAATAATTATTTCTTTACCTGCGAGCACAGCCATTGTGTTTCTGCGTTAGAAATTGTGAGCAACGCAGACGAAACGCCTCAGCGTTTATAAGTTATTAGCAAAGCAATCGAGTTGCATCGCCATTCTCGGATGCAAGAAAAGGTTGAGTGGAAGTGCACAATGGTGCACATTCATTTGGCCGATATCACATTTCTTCACGGGCATCAGTGAACGGTCTATAAGAGCCCAAGCCTCGCCGCTCTAAAACCCATTTCCCCGGTTCGCGCTCGTTGGGATCGAGCAGCAGCGAATGCAAATGGCGTCACATTGTATCGATTCTCCTTTAATGACTTTGTTACGCCTCTGACTGTCCTTTACAAAAGCAGAGCTGGCTGGTTCGTTCAAGGGCCTCCGCTTGATAAACTTGTCTGACTTCAATGCTCAGCTGCTCGGTGCGTGTGTGAGTGTGTCTCTCTCTCTCTCTCTCGCTCGCTCGCTCTCCGCTGCAACGTGACTCACTCTGCACACAGCAGTGTCTTTCTCTCCCTCGCTGGTGTGGAGGGAAAAACAGGTTGACTGACTGATGGTTTGGCTGATGAACGGTGACAGAGCCACTCGATGGAGACTTGCATAGAGACAGCGCTCTGCCGGCCAACAGCGGCCCCCCTGCTCTGTTTTCAGAGAGCGATGCTTGACGCGCGGCTTCCGCGGGGCAGTAAAAGAGCTTCTGCTGGGATCGCAGTCTAATGGCAGTGTTTTGACTGCTGGTGTTTCAAATCCTCACATAATGCGATACTTCCTACGGATGAGCGGGTGGCCTCTCGATATCAATACGAAGGGCTTGAAAACGAGCGAGGTTCGGGCGTATCTTATTCACGGGAACGTGACGAGCCATACTCATGCACGTTTGCTTAAAGAAGCTCCCCAGCTGATGACTAGCTGCAATCATGGGACTCATCATGACAAGGCTCAGAGCCTGGGCTGAGTGCACACGCCATGACAGTGTCAAGCTGATTCTGAAACACACCACAACCCACCATCACACCTGCATCCAGAAAGAAATATTGGATGAAAAGGCTCGTCCACACCCCAAAGCATTTGCGACTAATTGAGCAATTTGTCTTTGCGCTCATTTATTTTGTCCATTCACGACAAGGCGCGGCTTGAAATGGGGAAAAAAACAACGCCAGCCCTGAAACCAAAAGGCCTGAAGAAAACAACGTCCCAAATCGCTCATGGTCATACCACCAGGCCCTGATGAAATCTTGGGAATTATCAAAATGTTTTGAATGCATCATTAAATAAGGCAATACCCAATAAACACATTGTACGCCGACACACAATTTGTTAATGCCTTACGTACATATAAAAATTAAGTGTATTTTAAAGATATGCGGGACCCTGGACCACAAAACTGGTCTTAAGTAGCACAGGTATGTTTGTAGAAATAGCTAAAAAAATACACTGTATGGGTCAAAATGATCTATTTATCTTTGGTGCCAAAAATCATCAGGATATTGAGTTAAGAGCTCATATTATATATATATATATAGACATACACAATTTTTAGACAGATATTTATATAATATACGGATAAATAAATAAAGTTTACTTTAAAGATAGATAAATCTATAAAAAGAAAATAACTTATATATTTATATGATTTTAAAAATATATATTAGATATGAATATTAAAAATTAAGAAATATGAACATAATTAAATAGGTATATTAAACGCATATTTTAAAAACATTATTATTTAAAGAAAATAAGTCTATTATCAGGCTATTTTATTTTGAAATATATATAAATATATATATGTATACACACACATACATATATACATACACATACACAAATAAAATGGACATTACACATATGGACCATTATATGAATTATTTATTATATAAATAAGTACATAATTAAATATGCATATTAAATATTATGCATAAAAATATTTTATCTAAAAAATAATAAATACATTAGATAAAATAGACAAAAATTGAAATAAATTATATATTTATAATTATTTGTAAATAAATAAATAAATTATATATTTACATGAAATAGTTTTATAAATAATTTTATTTATACTAAATAGATATGTAGATATGTAGTTAAATGTATTTTAAAATATCTACAAAATAATGGAATTTTTTATATTACATATAATAAATAAATATTATATATTTATTAAATATATTATTGAATATATAAAATATATTTATATATCAATTAATAAATGTATATTAAATAATATGTATATATTTTTAAATACATTTATATATAGTAAATAAATACGTATTTTTTAATTTAAAAAAACAAAATTGAATACATTATATTTAAATACATACATATATAATAAATTGTATATATACACACAATTTATTTCTTTTCACAAAATATATATGTATATATATATATATATATATATATATATATATATATATATATATATATATATATATATATATATATATATATATAACTAAAACTATATGTTTTCTGTATATATAACTATAACTGTGTAAAAGCCCATCACATCTTCAACACACAACGATCCTATGACAAGTAACATCAACTTTCCAATACAAACATACTTGCAAGCATGCAGCCCATCATTTAAAGTCACCGTTCAGTTAGTCAGGCAGTATTTGTCAAGAAACTAAGGTCCTTGCTGCGGCAGGTGTATGAACCCTGTGCCCGGTCATAAGTCTGACCCACTAATCAGCTTAGGAGAGGAAGAAGAGGAAATCATTGCTCAGAAGGCAGGAAGAACATTCTGCAGCTGTAACAGGAAGCTACAGCGCTAAGGCATCCAAGTAGCCTAGCATGGAATAACACAAACATGTGAGAAAACGTTAGTCAGGGGGTCTGTTTGATGACACAGTGCTACACCTCTGTTTTCTCAGGTTGTGGGCGTATTGTGGTCAAGAGGCTGGCGAGATCAGCCGGGGACTGTTTGTGTATGTGGTAAGACGATGTCAGAGGAACAGGTCAGTTGCAATTCTGCTGGGGCTTTACACTATGTCAGTAAAGAGTGTGTCAGTGTCCCACCCCTGCACTGACTCACCGTTTCAGTCTGACAAACAGACGCACACCCCCTTAAGCGTTCACACACTCCACGGCCTCTCCTAACAGATCTACCAGGGTGCACAATTGTCACTAAGTGTGAAAGCTAAATCAGAGATCCGAGCTGGAGGAAACCCAGGACTAATGCTTCTCCGTCACTCAGACAGACACAGAGCAGATGCTGAGGGCACCTGAGTGGGTAAAGCTGTCAGGGGCAACAGATACAAACCAACAGATCCCAGATCAACTGAGTGATGGGCTTGTTACCCTATTGCACCATCAGCTCAAATGATCATACACCAATACCTCTTTTCCATCTAAACAAGCATGACATGATTTATAAGCGACTGAGCATTAGAGATGCAAACTCTTTCTCCTAGTTTTAAGAACTAAACATTCAGTGTAATCCAATTGTGCACTTTTAAGCCATCAAAAACTGGTTTTATATAACATTCAGATGTCATACATAAATAATATAGTTTATGGAAACCAACTGACATAGGACGAAGTAGCCATCAGATGAAAAAAAAATATGAGAAGAAAAATAGCACTGCAAGATATTAATGCATTAATAATGCTTTTGAAGAAATATTTACTAAGAATATGAATCCAAAATAATCCAATCATAATCAATAAATACAAGTAAACTGGAGCAGATTAGTTAACTTACCCAAATGCATCCTATACATGAGATTAACAGCATACATTTACAACATACATTATTAACATTAACAACATAATATTATACGAAATATACTTATACGAAATGACACTAATGCTTTAGTTGCAGAACTAAATCATCAAAACAACTGTTTTTCAGTTTTCATATCAAGTTTTATATAATATATATATATATATATATATATATATATATATATTAAATATAAATATAAATATGCAATTTGCAATGTATTTCAATCAATATATATAATATATAATTATATAAAGTGTGCATATATTTATACACTGCAAAAAAGTAATTAAATATATATATATATATATATATATATATATATATATATATAAAATATACAGCCAATTTTAAATAAAATGTTAATTTCTAAAATTAAATAAATTTTAATAAATCAAAGCGTAGTAAACAATGTTACAAAAATTAATATATAAAATATACATAAAATGTTCAAATGTTTAATAACCTCTAATTTAATATCACCTAAAATTTATGTATATTTCAGATTGTGTAATATTTATGAATATGATGACAAAACATTGACTACACTTTTTTTCTCTTTAAAAAAAAAACCTACTGTTAATGAGAGCAATTATGAGGGAAAGGGGAAAAAAAAAAAAATTCAACAGCGAGCAGCTCTCCTGATCCTGACCTCTGACTGTACTGGTTCCTGGTTCAAGACTAGCAGGTTCAAGCGGCTTTAAGCTTTAATGGAGCGGATTTAATTCGGCCCAGATCTGGAACCGGCTCCGGCACGCTCACGAGGCAGCAGACTGTCAAAAAGTTTAAGGCACGACACTGCTGGACGGAGCGTACAGTAGTCAGCTTGTGATGAAGACAGGGGGTTAAGGGTCAGCCTAACCCGACACCCTGTTCATTTTGTCTGTGACGAGCAGACGGAGAGGTGATGGTGGCTCATAGCCGTTCTGGTCCAACAGCCTGCGGGAGTCGCTGTGACTGCTCTCACCTTGTCATCCTGCCAGCCGAGACTAAGGGCAACATGGTTCCTGAACGCCAGTCACCTTTGTTCTCACCCAGAAAACGCAGAGTGTTAAAAGCATTAGTGTGACAAATCTAGCTAGGGATACTTAAAGCACTTGAAACAGCAAGTTAGGACAGGTCCCTTTCCTGGGTGGTGCTGCTGAAGAGAATCACAACTTGCAACCTGCTTGTTCACCCAGGTGAGAAAGTTGAAAATGACCATTTAATAAACATTTTGGCTCCTTTCAGAGGTGCTTTCGAAGAAAAAGCGACTCTACGAAGAACCCATGACTTGGGCTGCATATCAATTATGGATATAACAAAGTCTTGGCAAGGGTGCATGGGGAAACGATAACCTTCACTAACAAGAAGCAAGAACAAACATGCCATTTCAGCCGATGCCAATCAGTAAATTATTAAGCGAAAGCATGAAGACACAGTCTGTTGCTGTAAACGAGTCGCAGTCTCTTGCACAACAACTTTCTCGTCCCAACAATCAGACTCGGCTTTGTTCGCTCACAGAAGGCGAGCGGAGAGGCAGGATAGAGACGCGGGGCTAATGAGGCATCTATCAGAGCCCACGGTGTCCCTGTCACTGAGAACAGAGAATCCATTAACCCGAGTGACCTTGCTTGGTTGTGTCCACTCCACACTAACCAGACAACACCGCCGCCACCACTGCCTGAGGAGGAACCACAGGAACGGCTCATTACTGCAGAAAACTAGCCTTGGTAAGGAAGGCTTGCGAGGAGTGATGTGCGCTCACGGTTCGGCCGAAAGCAGAATATCATGTTGTCGCAGATTGATTTGCCTGTAATTCAAATCAGACTCAAAAGCTGCGGCGCACTACTAAGCAAATGATCAACTGAACCACATAAGAAGGCAAGGTGTCAAATATAGATTTTTACTCCACACAACATCACAGTTAATTATAAGCTCTTAAACCAAAATTATAGATTTGATATGACAAGAAAAAAAAAAAAATATATATATATATATATATTATTTGACAAGAAAGTGCAAAATAAAACCAGCTTAAAGCAACACTAATTAATAATATAGTAAATAATAAATATTTAAATGATTAAAATAATATAAATAAATTAGATTTAAATGTATATATTAATATGTTAGTATAACCCCCACACATGTATATTTATATAATATCAGGATAATTCTATTTATATACACGTGTGAAATTCTATTTATCTGTTTTTAGACAATTTTTATTTTTAGATAATTTGATCATGTGATAATAAAATATATATAAATATAATAAAAATAGTATATATATTCTATTTATTATGCACATATAAATGTTCTAAAATATATAGATAATAAAGATCATTTAAAAAAAAAAAAGTGTATATATATATATATATATATATATATATATATAATATATATATATACACACACACATATATACATACACACACACCTATATGTATATATATATACATACATATATATATATATATATATACACATATACACACACACACTATTTTACAATTCCATTATAAAATTATTAAACAATTTAATTATGTAATAAAATGTAGTTTATACATATAAAATCTGCAAATTTTATATATATATATATATATATATATATATATATATATATATATATATGTGATGCTATTTTTAGAATTTAAAAATTCAAATAAAAAAGATTTTTAAAATTAATTTAGACAATTATTCTAAAATTTAATAACCTAATAATATCAAAATTACATATTTTATTTACATATAATACATATATTATATATTACATTGTATTTTATTACATTTAATAAATTATAACTATATATTATTTTACATGAATATATATTTACATTACATATATAATACATTTTTAATATATTATAAATATATTATAAAACATTCTATCATTTTATTCTGATTTCAACACTGCATGCCTATTTTACAACTCAGCAAACACAAGTCCCCCTAAATAATCTTGTCAAATTATGTTGTACGGTCAACAATATTGTGCGTTTTGTGCGCTAGGGTCCTCACCAACCCCCCCCTTGCCCTCTTTTTGTCCTTATGATGATGAATTGCGCCTTGCCGTCCTCACACGGGGAGCTGCGCCATATGGAGGGTGTGAATGATGACATAGAGCGCTTCTCTCTGGTGGCCAGATTAGATGGAAACAAGCCTGTTTGGGGAGTTGCCTTGTAGCAGGGCAGAGCGCCGGAGGACCTGCGTCAGAGCCCGGCGCGGGCTGATGGGAAGATTAGACAGCGGCTGACATTGCAGATGAGACCGCAGGAAAGATTCATTTTGACAAAGCGTCCGGTTTTCCTGCATGAGACCGAGCGACGCATATCCTTGTCGTCATTCTGATCTGATTCTGGTGTTATCAGTTTTCGCCAGCTTGTTTTAAGAACGACAGCTCATGTTTTGATGTTGACCAATAATATTACAGGGACAGTTCGCCCAAAAACGAATATTCACCGCATGTTTAGATAATTTGTTCTGCAGAACAATGAAAGAAGATATTTTAAAGAGAGTTTTAACTGCTTTGTCCATATAATAAAAGTCAGTGTTCAAAACCAAAATTGGACCCCATTGACTTTCATTGTACGGAACACTCGGACATCTTTTGTCTGACGCAGAAGAATGTCAAGTTTGGAGCAACAAATTTCACTTTCAGGTGGAAAAACTCATTGAGATACTCCCTTTATTGGTTCGCTTGCTTGTTCTTCTTTAATAGCGAACAAAAAAAATCTGAGAAAGCCATTCAGATTGCATTGAGAGGTCAGAAAACTCCCTTGACGGAGAGACTTATCAAAAAGACGATGCTCACTCTGTGCCCCTCTGGCAGCCGCGCACGAGATTACAAACGTTCAGAGCTGTCAATACAAATATGTTTCTTTTTGTGAGGGCCGCCGGTGCCTGAAGGAAGGATAAAAGAAGTTAGAGAGGGAGAGACACTTTGCTGCCTGGTGTTTGAACTGCCATAGTGTGTCTAAGCCTTTTCTCAGGTGGCCAAACGCCAATACAGTAGTGTATTTGAGAGTGTGTATTACAAGACATTGAACACAGCATCTAATCCTCCTTATCTGTACCAGCTGTCACCACAGTCAACTAAAAATAAGAGGCGGAAATTGACGCCTCACACCTTCTCGCAAACTAGTTGACTGGAGCTAATAAAAGTAGTGTTCAATGCAAGTTAAGCTCAATCGACAATATTTGTGGCCCAATGTTGATTAAAACAAAAGTTAATTCTACTTGTCTACTCCTTTTCTTTCAAATAACATCTGGATTACAATGAGGCCAATCCACAAATATTATAGCGCTAAATATGTCAACAGTAAAGCCATAGGATATTAACTATATGTATGTTAACATGTATGTTAACAGTTTATCTCTGTAAACTTATACCCAATTTCACAACTTTGCAACCCAATGCAACAGTTGTTATTGGTAACAAAATCTATACAAAAAAAGGGTAAAGCTGGAGTACTAAAATTACTAAAACTGATACAGAAATAAAGCTAAATTAAAATAATAATAATGACAAAAGCCTGTAACAGAACAACTAAAACTTAGATTAAACTTAAAAATAAAACCAAAAATAAAATATCAATAAATACTGTAAAAGTATATAAGATTAAAATAACACTGAATGCCATAAAACCTAACATTTTAAAATCATGATTTAAATAGATATACAGATCAAATAATACACAAGTTGAAGTGCTTTAATAAAATAAGCTTCACATGTTTTTAAAGCTTTCAAAAATGTAAAATGTATTTTTATTTATATAAAATAATAATTAAAATTTTTGTATTTAAAATATTTGTTTTTTAATTTCATTTAATTTAATTAATTTATAAACATTTTACACAAATAATACACAAGTCGAAGTTAGGGTTGGGTATCGATTCCGATTCCAGAATCGGATACTTAAGGTCAGAAAAATTTCGATTCTGCCTATGAATTCCTAAATGCGTTTTTTTTTTTTTTGATCTACCAGAACCTCGCTCGCTAATCTAAGCGCATAGCGCTCCAAAGTATGGCTACACTTACGTTTAAAAGTCGAAAAAGTAAAGTAGCCTATAATATGTGTGATAAGCTAAACATGTTGCAATAGATGTGTCACCACCAATATGAGAAGCATTTTAATTTAACAGATCATTAAAGATCACAAACACGATTCAAATACCAACGTGATTCTGTTCCTAAATTACAATGATTCATCTGTTTGATTCCTCAACCTTTCTTCCGTGCGGCGTCGACCAGTGTGATCTGAACATTCAAATCTGTGTTCGTGCTGCCGCTGACCAAAAGAGAGCCACTGTCATGTCTATGAATGAAACAGTTTCACAGCCTTTTCCAACCACACAGTTCATTATTTCTTTGTTACAAACATTCAAATAATCACAGAAGTATGGGATAAAAGTTCATAGTCTGGATATAAACTCTGATATGTACGGCAGAGATCAAAATTACGTTGATTACGTCGTTATGCCAGTAGATGGTGAAAGGGGGCTGTTAATAATGTATTTGACTTTGATCGTTCATTCAAAAACACTGATTCATCCAGTTATGAACCAAGTAAATCTTGAGTGAATCACTGAATCATTTGCTTATAAATTAGGCCTACATGTGATTTTGTTTAGTTGTCTAATGTTTTTTTTTTTTTTTCAGAATTATAAGAGAACCACAACTTCCATTTAAAAAAACAACAACCCAGTTTATCCAGAATCACGCAGCTCTATTCTGCAAAGAGACTCTTAAGTGAATCTTGTTTTTATGTAGCCTGTTGATTTTTGTTCATGGTATTCAGCTGCAACTAAATGTTTAGCAAAAAAAAGAAACAGAATAAATATGCTCGATTTCACCTTTTACTCACACTGAAATCGAAACTGGGAATCGGAATCGATAAGCAGAATCGGAATTGATAATATTCTAACGATACCCAACCCTAGTTGAAGTGCTTTAATTCTCAAATGTAAAATTTATTTATTTTATTTATTTATTTTAATAAATAAATAATTTTAGTAAAATAATATATTTTAGTATATTTATTTATGCAAAATGTTTATTTATTTATTTGTTATTTATTTTTATATATTTATTTATTCATTTTTTATTTGTATTTTTTTTTTTTTTTTTTTAAAGAAGAATTTGGAAGAGTCCAAATTTTTGGAGGATAATCAGCACCATGCCAAAATCGACATTATCTTGTATTGAAACCATAATGTTCCTTTAATTAATTTTCATAATGACAACAAAAAATGCATACAAAAAAAATGACACACAACTCCCACAGTGAATTAATATCAAACATCACTTTTCACAGAAGTCCTCGCACAATCTGGCGGGGTGCAGCATATGGACATGTGGATGACCACAGACACCTAATTGTGTGCTTGGATCACATGATTGGCCCAAAATTCGAGAAAGAAACCATTAGCTGCTTGTTGTCTACATGAGCACCCCTTTAACTGACATTCCCAGGATTCCTAGCAGCTGGTGGAAAGGTACTCCGGGGTGACCCCTGCGACCCTTGCACATTGATATCCGAGACAAAGTGTCTTTACCTTTCTCTGCGGTTGCAGTCGAATAAACAGTCCTCGGGCCACAGTCCCTACAGGAGCAATTTGCGCGAGTGGTCAAAAAAGAAAAAAGCGCCCCTCCGTCCCAAAGAGATCAAAGCTATTCCTGCGTATCCAAACATACGGGGGGAGTGAAGAACATCAATTTGCAGAGCAAACGGCAGCTGCTCTGAAAGGGAAAGAGCTACCTGCCCCCATCACAGAGCGCTCCGTGTCCACCCCCCACTCCGCCGGTGCGCTCGTCCATCTCCGACATCCATTACAACCCCCTATACACCTCTGGAAGTGGAATTTACTACTCACGCCCGAGTCTTTGAAATGACGGGCTGCGGAATCATCTCTCCTCCTTTAATCCTGTTAGATGTGCTTCCGTTTTTTCGACGAGGCCTTTGAAGGAGAAGCTTTGCTCATGGACGAGGAGCTCAGCACCTTTTGCCATTCGTGAGGTACGAAACAGGGCCCTGTGATTTCTCACATGCAAAAAACATGGACGGTATCCTTGAGTCCAGTAAAAGAAAATGGAATTGACTGTATAATGTGGAAAGTTGCAGAATTTAGCTTTGAGTTTAACTTCAAAGAAATTGTGACAGAAATATATTATTACTGTGCAGTAGAATGTAGTTCTCAAAGTTTCTTTTTAAGAATATCACATTTTTTCTTCCATGTTTTAACAGTAAATGTCTGTTGTGCAGCACATAAAAGGAAATGTTACTTTTTTAGAAAATATTTTGAATTGAATTGTTAATGTTTTATGGTTTTATTTGATATCACGGTTTTTATTTTTTTTTTCCTTATTTGTATTTTTTTATTAAATCAGAAATAAAAAAAAAAAATACAGACAATGATTAAATAAATACATTAATTTATTGAAAAATACAATACAACTTTTTTATTTTTGTAAAAATTTGAATTAATTATTAAAAGTGTAAAGCTTTAGGAATTAAACTGATTACATATAATAAACTTTATAATAAACAATTAGAATTAACGTTATCATTATCAACATTTAATTAAATCATTAAAATGGAATTCAGAATAAAAATTAAGGAAAAAACTGAATTTTGGAAAACTAAAAGAATAAATGTTAAACTTTTAAAAAAGGTGCTGTTTGTATAAGTTAATTTAAGTACTTAAATTAGGCAAACCTTTTGATGATCAAAATTTTATTAAACCATTAAAATTGAATTTTGGGGAAAAAAAACAAACAAAAACAACAACAGGTTTTTTTTAGGTCCCTAGAAATGCTAAACTTTTTTCAACTTTTAAACAATTGCTGTTTGTGTAAACTTTAAAATTCATTTAATTTATTAAACATGTTTTTGACTACTAAAATTTGACTTTACTACTTAAATTAGGCAAACCTTTTGATTATCAAAATTTAATTAAACCATTAAAATGGTATTCGGAAACAAATTTAATTTAGAATTTGGGAAAAATAGAAAAAAGAACATATTTCATAGGGCCCTAAAAATGGTAACCTTGTTGTTTGAATAAGTTCTAAAATTAACTTTAGTTACTGAACATGTTTTGACTACTAAAATTTTATTTTACTACTTAAATTAGGCAAAATGTTTGATTTTCAAAATTTCATTAAAAGAAAACAAATATTTAAAGGAGAACAGAATTTGGGAAAAAAACAAAAAAAACAAAAAAAACACTTAAATTGTTGTTTGTATGAGTTTTGAAATTAATGGTTTTGTCTCCTAAAATTAAATTGTACTACTTAAATTAGGCAAACTTTTTGATTATCAAAATTTAATTAAACCATTACAATGGAATTCAGATTTTTTTTTTTTTTTGAATTTGTGAAAAATGAAAAATTCCCAGTTCACAGGGCTCTAAAAATGTTAAACTTTGTCTCAAATTTTAATAAATTGGTGTCTGTATAAATTTTAAAATTAACTTAATTTATTAAACATGTTTGACTACTAAAATTAATTTTTACTACTTAAATTAGGCAAACTTTTGATTTTCAAAATTTAATTAAACCATTACAATGGAATTCAGGAAAAAAGAAAACACATAATTTGGGAAAAATAAAAAATAGAAAGATTTCATAGAGCCCTTAAACTTTGTTTAATAAAGTGGTTTAATAAACTGTTGTCTGTATAAGTTTTAAAATAAATGTAATTTATCAAACATGCTTTTGACTATTTTACTACTTTAATGTCCAGAAGAATTAAAACAGAAAAAAATGGGAATTTAAATAAATAAACTAACACAGAATTTGGGAAAAATGTTCACAGGGGCCTAACAAAGCCACCGGTGATGCGGTCTGAATCTCAGTGCCGACGTTATCAGATGGCCATTTGGGAATGCTAATCATCCGAGGACGGCCACAAGTCTCGACACTTTTGGCAAACCCCGTCCGGCAGCCTGCAATCTGACTTCAGCAATTTCCAAAACGTTCCTCAACGAGGCGAAACGTCTAATTTGTCTGTCGGGAGAATGTGTGCGGTAAAAGAGGGGAGGGAAGCAAAAATACGAAAGCTGATTTATCCAGGTTTATGACCTCTGCCCTCTAGCTTTGATCCGGCGGAGGTGTGTGTGGGTAATAAAGCAGTGCTCGCATACACACAGCTAGTCAATAAGAGGTTACGCGTCTCTCTGCGCCTGTCCTCTAATGCACTGGCTGCAGGGGCAAAAAAAACAGCAGGCAGGACGCAGGCGGATTACAGCCAGGCCTATCCGATGATCTTCAGGCTGTTCCGTAATGCCTCCACCCGCCTGTTCACACGCCGCTCGAGCGTCGTCTGAACGGCGTTAATGCAAGATCTCCTTCCTGACGCACGTTTTACGCGTTAGCTATATTTCAGAGTCATTTGATCTATATGATGTGTGTTTCCCTCCATTTCAACAACGTTTACTAATCTGCATCTTTAGCGGTTAGCCATTGACATCGCCAGGGAGGGAAAATGGCCATGGAGCAGCTCGAACATCGATTGCATTGATCTGTACCTCAACATCTTAATGTTTAATCACAAAGCAGCCCCCTTTACTCCGCTGTCATGTGATCCCATTAAACCCTTTAACCACATCTCTCCCCAGGCGGATCGCGGGGGTCCGCGCTTCATACGGTTTCTCGGACCGCTCAGACATTTAATCCGCCGCAATTGATGGCCACAGAACATAGAACTCAAGAGAGGAAATTGACGTAAGGGAAGGGTTTTTTGAAGCCATGCTTCAGCACACCAAATATAGCCTGGCTAGATCCATACGTGCGGCAGAGACGTTGATTTCAACACTGCGTGCATTGCTCACTCGCGGATATAAAAAGAAACTCCCCCAGAGTACAGAAACAGTGAGGCAGACAGAAACGAGAGGGCATGGCCACGAATCTGTCTGTGTGCGCTTTTATTGCTGCGATCTGGAGCATTACTCTCACTTCGCAAGAACTAAGCAACGTTACAACCTTACATGTTTAGTTTAAAGATCTGACTGAATTTCTAAGGCAATAATCGACATATAATAATAGTATACCGAACAATACGTAAGTAAGTTAAGTAACAACACTTAACCTCACTACATAGTACGTTAGCAAGTGGCAATGAGTTAATGAGGGAAAAAAAAAAAGTCAATTTTGCATTTTTTTTTTTTCACTTAATTTTGAATAAAAACTTATGGGAATCGAAAATTGTGACTGAAATTTACACCATAGATAATATATCAATATTACTATAAAATGACTACTAAATAGTATTATACTATATTATATTATATTTTTTTTAGTAATTTCTTTATTTATTATTATTATTATTACTAATCCTACTACTAAAAAATATTAAAGAAATATTATTATTGCCATTTAAATACAAATACAAAAGTTGTGAATAAAAACAATGTAACAATTTTATTTAACAGTAAAACTGTTACAACACTGACATTCATAAATATATTTTGTTTATATATATTTTATATTATTATTTAGTAATTTCTTTATTATTACTACTAATACTACACCCAAATAAAAAAATATTAAAGAAATATTATTATTGCCATTTAAATACAAAAGTTGTGAATAAAAACAATAACAATTTTATTTAACAGTAAAACTGTTACAGCACTGACATTCATTGAAAATATATTTTATGTTTATATATATTTTATATTTTAGTTATTATTATTATTATTACTGAAAAAAAATATTACAGAAAATAAATAGGAAACTATTGTAATTTCACTGTAAAAAGAATACAAAAACAAGAATAAAAAAAACCCAATTTATTTAACAGTAAAACTATACACTTACAATTGTAATATTTATGGCTTTAGTCTTATTTCCAAATTTGTTCTGATTATATATTAATGACTACAAAATAATATATTTAGTTAGCAATAATAATAATACCAATAATAATAATAGTTATTTAAATTGAAATAAAAAAAAATTTCAAAAAATTTTACCATGAATTTGTAGTTAAATAATTTAAATAATAATTACGTAAAATCTTTTATTATTACTGAACGGTTTAATGCGGTAAAAATTATATATATATATATATTTTTTTTTTTTGCAAAATTGAATATATATATATATATATATATATATATATATATATATATATATATATATATTTTAGGGCTGTCAAACGATTAATCGCATACAAAATAAACGTTTGAGTTTGCCTAATACATGTGTGTGTACTTTGTGTAATTAAGCTGTATTAATAAATACAAACACATTAATGTATTAATCGATTAATCGTTTGACAGCCCTAATAATATATATATATATATATATATATATATATATATATATATATATATATATATATATATATATATACACACATATATACATATACACACGTATATATATATAAAATATAAACATTTTAGATAATATAATGTTTTACAGTATAATGGTAAAATTACAATACTAATATATGGTCTAATTTTCTTCCAATCTTTTATTGTGGCCCTTGAATGTTCTTTATTGCTGACAATAGCTGGTTTATAAGTACTTCTCATACAAGCATGGGAAGACGCATGTTGCGTCCCAAAAGCGTCACTCTAAGACACTGAAAACACCGGATCAGGAGGTGTACGCAAATAAAAGAAGAGTCTCACTCTGAAACGAGGCGCATATATTTATTTAATTAAATCACAGTGTTTGCTATTTGGTAATCGCACTAAGCCATAACGCAATTTCTGTTTTTTTTTATTAACTGTGCAGTCCCACATCTGACTCATTTAAAGTCAGGTTGAACACATTGCATTGTGGGATACAGTCCCATGCAGTGTGCTCTAGATGTATACACCACAATCTAACATATGCATTAGGTGATACATGTAATCAGGCACAATGAGAAAATGTACACGGTATGCATACTTCAAAAACAGTATGTGATTAAATAAACTCAAAACAGGCTAAAATAACGTGAAGAGATTTACATGTGAAGGAATCACTTTTCCTGGCCTTTTATTCGTCATTGTGTGAGGTCTGGATTAAATTACCTGCTCATCCTTTTGTTCGTACAGAAGGGCCTCTGTTGACACATCCCCTACAAAACTGCTGTCTTCACACTCCCACTCGGAGCCAAGGTCAAGCACAGTGTTTGCACAAACCAAGGTTAAAAAATAAAGCGATAGGTTTCCCGGTGCAATGACTCTATTTTAAAACGCAGCTCCTGTCCTCAAAGACACGCCATGCTAATGGAGTGGCTTACCGTTACAGCTGAGACACGTGCGGGAACGCTACTAATCATTAACAAGTCAATTAAAGTCATATGAAAAGAGTGATATGAGTCACGACTGTCAACTTAAAAATATGACAGGAACATGTCAAACTCTGTTTAGATGGCATGAAGAACTTCAGCTATGTTACAGTACATGCTGTACACTATTAACGCATAATAAAATGCATTATACAATGCAATCATGTTTACTACACTGCATTCTTAAGCCTTGTTATCATCTTGAAAATAAAAAATGGACTGCATTTTTAATCCAACTTTAAGTATAAACTCAAAACAAACTTTAAAAAAGTGTTTATTAACATACTTAAAAGTTTAGACATCCATGTATATAGATCGAAAGTTCTGATAATCAATATGACTATAAAATAAGACTACTAAATAGTATTTTTAAATATTTTTATTTAGTACTTTAAATACAAATACAAAAGTTGGTAATAAAAACAATGTAACAATTTTATTTAACAGTAAAACTGGACATTTATGATTCTTCTAAAATAAAGAATATATTTTATATATATTTTAGTAATTATTATTATTATTACTGAATAAAAATATTACAGAAAATAAATCAGAATTGTGACTTGTAATTTTACTGTAAAAATACAAACAAATATATAATTTTATGTTTATTTATTTAACAGTAAAACTATACACTTACAATAGTAATATTTATGGCTGTTTATGGTCTTATTTCCAAAATTGTTCTAACAGTAATAATAAATAAAAATATTAATAATTTTTACTTAAATTGTAATTAAAATATTAAAGAAAATACGACTATTTTTTGGTCATAAAATCTTTAATTAGAATTAAATTCAGTGTAAAATACACAAACTAGAGCAGAAATTATGATTTTACAATAAAACTGTCTATGTACAATACTAATATTTATGTCTGTCTTATTTTCTTCATTTCGAAATGTCAAACCATCCAGCTTTCTCTGTACGCTCTTGTACGCAAATATTACCTAATAATTCCACAGAAGCGCCGTACAAACTCAGAGCACATTTAATAATATTAAGCTTAGGCCTGTATCCCCGGAGAGAGGCGACACAAAGCCATGACACTCATCTTTAGGACCGAAGCTTTACTTGACACTGCCGAGGCCGGCCTGCCATCAATTATTGACTAACTCCTCACGACGAGAAGTGCTTTTAGTAAACATTTCCTCGACACATAGAGCCCATATGAAGACAATGCAAACCGTTCTGAGTTAAATATTCATGATGATGTCACAATTTCTTTTTTAAAAAGCCAAAAGAACGCTAGATGCTGTTTGTCCAGAATAGCAGATGGCTTGGGTTCTTATCATAATTAAGTGATCTATCACCAATAGTGTTTTAGAATGACACGACGCATGCAAATCAGGGGCTAAAAAAAAATAGAAAATCAACAGAGGGATGTCCGTGGCCATCATTTGACCCCTAGGGACGGACGGCACAGCATTTGTCGCCTACCTGGTCTGTGACCCGCGAACACACAGGTTCTGTGCACCACCTTCACCATCTGTCCATCTCACCTGCTGTGTCGTTGCCGGCCTAAAACGCCTCCCGCTACACCAACCTGCCTGTAGGTGTGCTGCCAATATGTAAAGCATCTGGGTGGAGCGCTCTATCATGATGCTAATGCAAAAGGTATTGTGATGCGACAGGCAAAACCCCCGGTGTATGTGGAGCAACTCGGTTTCAGCTCAGATACCTAAAAAGACAGCTCAAACCAGGAAAACAAGCATACTGATACTAACTAGTGAGTCTGGTATGCACAACAAATAACTTTACAAACCAAAGAGCCACAATGAAGTGATCACTGTGACACTGAAACTGATCTAATAACAGCTGTACTACAGAATGCCACACACTGCACTCACCAGAACAGACCTGACCACATTTAAACCCATGTTTGCAATGAGGAAAAACTGAGAGTGCACCAGCTCAAACTGAGATTCACTGTCTAGCTGTTTATTTCACACGTTTCAGACAATAACCACATAGCATGAGTGTAAAAGCCAAAAGCAATTCAAAAACTGAGTCGATTTACATTATCATTTCTGTCTTTTCACACACAACAACCAACCCTGACGGATCACCCAATTCAAGCTCTAGCAGGAGGCATTTCAACTGTAAGCTTGTGTGCATGGGTTCACCCTTTCTATATTGAATCATTTGAGGGCACTGCATATTTATGACAGAATATTACTAATTTGACAGCTGGAATATAGAAGTTAAACGCAAAGAAAAGCAGGAAACGACTGCACAGGGCCATTCAAATCACTAAGCATGATTGAGAACTAAGCCTTTTGAGTCTTGGATAACACTGAATATCGGCACACACGTGTGCACATACAAAAAAAAAAAAAAAACACTTAAATCGCGTAGGAAAACGAAACAAGATGAAAGAGATCATACAGACAGCTCTAATGATCCGTCCTCACCTTCCACTCCGGCTGCCCGAGGTTGATCTGTTGGCTGGATTTGATTCCGTGTTCGGCTTTCCTTGTAAGAAAATCCTCTCGAAATGTTCAGAAACAAAATATGAGCAGCTATTTTCAGGTTGAAACCGACAAAAAAACGTCGCCGTTTCTGTCTTTTCTTGGATATGTACGGTTACCTCAGAAATCGGAAGCCGTGCGAGTACGTTAAAACCGTTAAAACTGGATCATATTATGAGTGAATGTGTCGTATTTCTATTTCTGTGATCCATATGTTGTGGAATAAAACACTCTAAGCTTCCTGTCTCCCAGCATTTGTGTGTTTTAACGAAATGTTTTTGTGTAAATCCAAAGAGTCGCGGCTGCTCTCGTGCTGCTGCTGCTGCTTCTGCTGCTGCTCCTGCGCGCGCGTGCGTGTGTATGTGTGCGCGCCGAGTCTGCTCGACTGCATTCCTCCCTCTATTGCACAATGAGTCGCTATAATTTATTCATGAGATCATGGGGATGGAGGTGCTCTGTCGGAAGAAAGAGAGGCAGTTTTTCTCTTTCTTGCTTGCTTTCTTTCTTTCGCTCGTTCGCTCTTTCTTTCTTTCTTTCTCTCTCTTTTTTTTTTCACTCACCCCCTCATCGCCCTCCCCAGCTGACTGACTTCCCCTCGAATGCGAGACTCGATTAATGGAGCGAAGAGCGATCGAACGAACGAACGCGGTTTGATCGGAAAGAGTGACGATTGCTCTGCGTTCGATGATGAATGAAATATATGGGGATTCTTCAATGAAGGGCACTTTAATCTATATTAAAAAATGTATCACATGTACTAGCAAATTTGACCTTTCACCTTGAGAAATAGGAGAGAGAGACTACATAAAACGTCTAACGCTATTATTTAGATGTTATATATAACTTGTATACTTTTACAGTATTAATGTACATTTTAATGTACAATAGGATTGTCTTTAATGTACAAATAAGCTTTTTCATTTATTAACAAGCTATCCAAGATACAACTATATGAAAATCTGGACTCTGAGGGTGCAAAATATTGAGAAAATCACCTTTAAAATTGTCCAAATTAAGTTCTCACCAATGAGAGAACTAATCAAACCAATCTTACTAATCAAAATATAAGTTTTGATATATTTACAGTAGGAAATTTACAAAATATCTTCATAAAACATGATCTTTACTTAATATCCTTATGGTTTTTGGCATAAAAGAGAATTATAGATACATTTTAGATAAAATTATAAATTGTAGATAATTTTGACCAATACAATTTACAATTTATTGCTACAAATATGTGACCATGGACCACAAAGCCAGTCATAAGTAGCACGGGTGTATTTGCAGCAATAGCCAACAATACACTGTATGGGTCAAAATAATACATTTTTCTTTTATGCCAAAAATCATTCGGATATTAAGTAAAGATCATGTTCCATATTTTGTATATCTCATACCGTAAATATTTCAAAACGAAATTTTTGATTAGTAATATGCATTCCTAAGAACTTAATTTAGACAACAATTTTCTTAATATATTTTTTATTTTTATTTTATTATTAGTAGCGTATTTTATTACATTTTATTACACCCTCAGATTCCAGATTTTCAAATAGTTGTATCTTGGCCAAATAATGTCATATCCTAATAAACCATACAACAATGGAAAGCTTTTTTACTTAGCTTTGAGATAATTCAATTAAAAAAATATACCCTTATGACTAGTTTTTTGGTCCGTAATTTAAAAGCTGAATTTATTTTATTTCAGTTTTAATTGTAGTACTTAAACAAGTTTTTTTTTTTTAAGTTTAATATTTAATTTTTTATTTTATTTTAGTAAATGACAAATTAATGACAAATATTTTGAATAGTTTTAGATTTATTTAACAATAACACTAATCTTATTTATTTATTTATTTATTTATTTATTTATTTTATGGGCCATTATTATTTTTATTAATGTAAAAAAAAAATAAATAAATAATAATAAGCAATAATAGTAAAAAAAAAAAAAAAAAAAAAAGGTGTTAATTTTTTCCCTGTCACAAGAAGTATATTTTCCCAACTTTTTGGATTTCGAAAGCATGCTATTAAAGAATAAAATTTGTGAAGTAATTTAAAAATAACGTATTTTGACTTAATTAGTGAAGAAAAATAGTAGACCACACCAGACAGATAAACCCTGTGAATATGACATGAGAATGGTCGCCATTGTGGCTCTGGAGGTTCATTCTGTTATGATAATAAAAGGAATGTTTAGGGAGGGTGGAAGACGCATGAGCCAAAATGGCGCACTGTTGCCGTGTTATATAAATGTTCAGGGAGCATTTGGCAGACTGCCTGTGTTGATGGTATTACTTCACTGACAACCCACTGCCATTTCACACCTGGTGGATTCAGAACATTTTGGGATTTTTTCTCCACATTTTTTATTTTCTTGTCTTTTTGGAAATGATTAAAAAGTTTAAAACTCAGTTTGTTGATAAAATATACACTATTGCTATATCGTTTGGGGTCAAGATTTTTTTTTTTAAAGAAAGTAATACTTTTAGTCAGCAGGACTGCAATAAATTGGCATAAAGCGAAAGTTAAGACATTTATAATGTTCAAAAGATTTCTGTTTGAAATGCTGTCCTTTGAACTTTCTATTCATCAAAGAATCCTGAAAATAAAAGTATCATGGTTTACACAAAAATATGAAACAGCCCAACTGTTTCCAGCATTGATAAAAATAATAAATATTTCTTGAGCAGCAAATCAGCATATTAGAGTGATTTCTAAAGAATCATGTGACACTGAAGACTGGAGCAATAATGCTGAAAATTCTGCTTTGATCGCTGGAATAAATTACATTTTAAAATATATTGCAATAAAAAATAGTTATTTTAAATTGTAATAATATTTCACAATATTACAATTTTTTTTTATTTGAACAGTAAAAACATGACAAAAAACTGACCTCAAACTTCTGAACAGCAGTGTAATTTATTAATCATGTTAAACCATTGCCAAATCATTTCTCCTGAATCACAGATTACTTATTTTCCACAATTATTTAATCAGAGTTGGCCTCATTCATGAAACGCAAGCAGAACAAATGTAAAATCACTTTTTACATTTTATGTAAATTGTTGTATTAGATGTCCAAACAATTTACACAGAAATTCCTTCCACTTGCGTTTCATGAATGAGGCCCAATGTGTTCAGGGACATGTTTTTCACACGGGCAGGTAGCCAAAGTCTCTTTAAATCATGAATTAGAAGAGCAGTGGTGTCCGCTGTCCTCTAAAAAGCAGCAGGCACTGAAAGGACTGGTTCAGACTGCTGCAAACCTCACAATAGAGAGGTCAGAGAAGGGCGAACTCAACTTCTCTCAACCCCTCGTATGCTTAGATATCAACTGCACTCTCGATTTATTTCATTATTGATCTCATTACATTATTTTCTTTGGAATAACATGTAGGCCAAATCGTTCACAACCAGGAATGTGAGTGAAAACAGTAATTCTGGTGACTGAGTGCTGCTTCAGATCCAGCAGAAAGGAACAGCAGTAGTTTAGCTGTGAAACAGATGTATTGCAATCTGGCAGCAGTCAGCGGCGCTGCGTTTGGCAGAGTCTGTGTCATGTTAAGGTTTGAATTCAGCTTCTGGGCATGAGGTGACAGAGACAGACGGTGTTCATCAACCTGATCTTTCATCTGCTTTCTCTCGCCCCTGCATTTGTACGTTTGTGATTTGTTCTGATGCTCTTTTGCCTCTGTGATGTTATCGTGGAAAGAGGCAGCACTCACGTCGTCCATTTTGTTCGTTTATCAAGCGTTCACTTTCATGCAGTGACATAATTGTTATTCCTCTCTCATTCCTGTCCTGTTAAGATCTCGCAGGGCACTGCGAGAAAAACGGGAAGAGAACTGCCCTTAAGACATTGAGTCAATAAAACAGGCACTTTACTACGCCGTGAGGGGATCGGGTCGTGCAACGATTGTGCAACAGAGGGGTGGGAGTTAGACGTTATGTCTACAGATATCAAACTCTCTTAATATTTTCACCACGCCTCACCAGCATCTCTGCAAATACAAACTCTGCATGGTTTTAAAATAAAAAGGCTGGTAGAGGAATCAGTGTGGAGGTGTAAAGAGATCCTGTTTGTTTCTGTTCACCCCTCGTTGAGAATGGTACGCCCCACGCCAATGGCAAGAACATATCATGGGAATTATCCAGCAGAGAGAATGGAGGGAGGGCGGGGGAGAGCGAGAGCGCCGGGGCTAGACTGGAGCTGCTGAGGAAAGAACAATAGATCTGCAGTCTTGATGAGCATGACTGAACGTTAGTCTGGAGGTTTGGGGCCAGACGAAGAGCTGTAGGGAAACAGTACAGCATATTCTTTGTCAGAGGTAGAAAGGACAAAGACAGTCAGCTGAGCAGGTAACAAGGAGACGGACACCAGTACTGTGAAAAACACATTATTTCTAATGGATTCTGATGCACAAGCCCTGTGTTAGTTTTCTTAAAATATATATATATATATATATATTTTTTTTTTTTTTCAGCGAACCATTTTGGTAGCTCAAAAAAACTTTCAATGAACAGTTCTTTAAAGAATGTTTTTTCACTATAAAGATCCTTTTGTTCAATGAAAAGGATCCATGGATGGTAAAAATTCTTCTAGCCTGTAAAGAATTTATTTCACCCATATTTGACAAATCTGTCATTGTTTTGCATGTTCAAACAACTCTTTTTCACACTCGAAAAGCACTGCAGAAAAATATAACATACACACTATATAATTTGCTTTATGTGATGAACAGACTCTCAAATCTCATTTTCCATCTCATTAGGACACAAGAGAACCAAACCCATCACTCTTAAGAATAAAGGTTGCAATAAGGTTTCTAAAAGAGCGTTTCAGCCCAGCAGGCACACAACGTCGTATGACATTGATATTTGGTTAAATTTTGCTTCCGACGTCCGCTGACCAAAATTCAGTGACAGTTCAACATCTAATTTCAGTGTTAATTTGAGGTCCAATACCGACGTCAGCTGACGTTGATATTTTGTTGTTTTCAGGCCGTGTAACCAAAATCCAATGTTAAGTCAACATCAAATTGACGTCAAATACTAACCTCAAATACTGACGTCAACCTGATTTTCTCAACCAAAATGCAACGTCAGCTTGATATTATATTGACGTCCGGTGCCTGCTGGGAGGGAACAGTTCTTAAAAAAAACATTTTTTTCCCACAGATGTGCTGTTCAGCGAATTGTTGCTTCGAAAATCCAATTATTTTAATAGAAAATTCCACAATTATGCAGGTTTCATAATGGGTTCAGGTGGGCATGCAGAAAAATGCTTGGCTTGAAAGTGACTTCCCCTTCATATATCGCTATTTTATATTGTCAATGCATAATAGACCTTTGCTAACGTGAACATTTAGAGTGAAGAACATTTTAATCCTTTAACTGTCACTCCCTATCTAACATAGACATGAAAATCCACTATCCAAAATTAAATTTTTATAATTCATGAACGAAAACATTTTGTAATATGATTTTGATGTACAATTTCCATGGTAATGCAATGTCTGATTTTAAAATGGTTTTCAAAGGATGAATTTTGAGATTTTAAGTTTTCAGTTGATATATAATTTCTTAAGATTTCTATTGCGTGATAGGGAAAGGGCAACGAAGAAAATCTTTTTGTGGCAAAGGTCAAAACTCCTGTTATGTATGATGTAGATTTTTGAGGCGCACTCTTGTCATAAATTAATCTATTACTTTTCCTCCATAATTTGTAACAGAAAAGAGTGGTAAAATATCTATTTAGGAGTCTTAGACCTTCCCAACGATATATAGTTTGTCATGATTAAATTAGAATTAATTTGTAATATGGTGAAGTAAACCTAGACATCCCACAGAGTGGACAGTGACAGTTAAAGGGTTAATAAGCTTTCCACTCTTAAAAATGAAGGTTCTTTACTCACTTCTATGGTTCCTTGAACATTCAAGAAACCTTTCCACTGCACAAAAGATTCTTTATAGTAGTCTTTAGTTTATTAAAATGTTCTTTATATGAGGAAAAAATGGTTCTTTATAGGAACTTTTCACTGAAAGTTTTTTTGGGGAACCTAAAATGGTTCTTTTATCCACCTTATTTTTTCAGTAAGAGCAGGGACATCCATTTGTACATTGTACGGGTTTGGCTTCAGGTCATCTGCATCCAGCTATTTTTAGCCGTAAAACAGCTTGTTTTGCTGCTCTATATATCTCAGATTGGTGTGTCTTACCATATTATTTTAAAGTATTATCTTAATTACGAACACACTGGCTTGTAGTGCAAACAGTTTTACCATTTACTGCACGCTCTTATTTTTCTCCTTATTTCCCTATAGCGGTTAATGAACCGGAAGGTGGATTGAATCGCTGTCAAATCCCCCCTTTGGAATTTGAATAATTTTAAAACAAGAGCCACACGAACAAGAACCAATTAAATTCGAGAATTTTGCTGAAGCACAAGATTTGACCATTTAAATTTCCATCGGTTTATCACACAAACCGTAGTATTTTTGTAATGTTGGAGACTGACAGACGTGGTCAGGGTGAACTGTTGTTGTACGGAAGAAAGTTGCGTAAATGTTCTGCAAAAAAGTCTGCTTAATGTTCCATGGAAATATGCAAGGATTTGGAATGCCGCTAGGCAGTGTAAATAATGGCCGAATATTAATCTTTAGCCTTTATTTATCCCGGTTTTCGTGTCATTTTCGATGCTCAAAGCTCAGAAACCTCGTGTAAAAATCCGAGTCTTTATTAGTTTGTGTGTGCGCGTCAGTTTTAAGTGCCTGCATCACTGCATGCGGCCAGTGCAGTGGCGGGTTGGGGGGAGGGAGGGGGGATAAGTCAGACTTATGCTCAGCAGCTCCCTGTTGCCCTGGAAACAGGTGCTGAGATTCTTTTGCCTTTTTTCATCTTTCTCCTCGCTATCGATGTCAATGCCACCTCCCACAGGCTCCCCTCCCCCACGACCTGCTGCATCCCCCCTCCCTCCCTCTCCCCATCTACTGCAGTCATTTAACAATGTCACAGGCTAGAACAACCAACCAACCCCCCTCGATCCGTGCGCACTCGCGAACCACATCGCCCACTGTATGAGGGTCAAACAGCACTCGGCTATTGATCCTTATGAGCGCTGTCAAACCGCGCGTTTTGGCGCGCCGCATCAATCTGACCCCGGCTAATCTCGCTGCGCGGCCGCACCGATGGCAGGTTGCGAGCTAAAATGCCACTCTGCCAGCTCCGTCAGCTCTGCCCGTCTTTGTGCTCCCATTGGACGAGAAAAAGGACAGACAAAGAGTAATCTGACTGCTGAAAAAGACGTCCCCCTCCCGCTCGCTCAGACGCAGCGCGGTGGACAAATCCACAACCTGGTACGATCATACGCGCGTTTGTGTTTAAAGCGAGATAATTAAACACCGATTTGTCTAGGCTCTGTTTGCGCTCTGAAGAAAGCGTTCGAATTAAGCACGGCTCGTGTGACGCGCTCGCATCCAGATCCAGTTCCATTCCGTTTTCTGGCCTTTTTAAGTCAACATTGTTGTTTAGCGGGGCGCGCACTGCATTCCATTGCAGTGACTTCTGCCTGGCCTGAAGAGGAACATTCCTGGGAAGTGGCTGACCGACAATAACAGTCGGCAGCAAAAAGGGGGCAGGAGCGGTTTGAAAGAGCTGTTCTTTCCAGCCTTGTTCTCTGAAACACCACCAACAAGAAGCTTTACCTCATCTGCTGCATTTGCATCATCTGAAACAGCGCTTGCTTAGCTGCTCACCGAGTCTGTTCGGGTCGCAAAAAACAATGCGGAATGCAAATCATAAACTGCAACTAACCGTATAATCGTGCAGTTAAAACAAACAGGCTTATCCACTTTTAAAAAGGAGGAGAAAACAACTGATAAAATGCGTACACTGAACGCAGGATAAAAAGCGATTGCCAAATGCATACATGTAAATGGATTTTAGCATTAATCGTGTCATTAGGAAATGTGGTTATAGCAAAATGTTTTCGGAAAGCACGATATATATATTATTTATATATACTATTTTTTGATGAATAGAAAGTATAAGATCACAATGTATTTGAAATAGAAATAGTTTGTAACATTATAAATGTCTAAACTGTCATTTTTGATCAATTTTATTCTTCCTTGCAGAATAAAACTGGTAATTAATTAAAAAAAAGACAACAAAAAATGCTTCCCTTTATAACATATATATATATATATATATATATATATATATAATGATTTTTAATGTTTTTAATGGAGTCTCTTATGCTCATCAAGACTGCGTTTGTTTGATTAAAAATACAGAAAAAAACTAATATTGTGAGATATTATTGCAATTTCTAATACTGGTTTTCTATTTTAATATCCTTTCAAATCTATTTTTTTTTTGTGATGCAGCACTGAATTTTCAGCATCATTACTCCATTTTTAGTGTCACATGATCCTTCAAAAATCATTCTAATATGCTGATTTATTATCAATGTTGCAACGGTTGTGCTGTTAAATATTTTTTCGGAACCTGTGAAACTTTTTTCTTTCATTCCATCGTAAATAAAAAGTTAAAAAGAACAGCATTTATTCAAAATAGAAATCAGAAAATGTACTGACCCCAAACTTTTGAATAGTAGTGCATATTGTTACACAAAATTTCTATTTTGAATAGGTCCCAAAAAATATTAAGCAGCACAACTGTTCCCAACATTGACTATAAATCTGCATATTAGAATGTTTTCTGATAAATTATATTTTGAAGTATATTAAAAAAAAAAATGTTATTTTAAATTGCAATAATATTTCACAAAATTGCTTTTTTTTTTTTTTTATTATTTTATTATTATTTTTTTTAATGTATTTTAAACAGCCCTGATGAGCATATTAACATCTTTAAAAACATTACAAATCTTACTGACCCCAAACTTTTGAAATGGCAGCTTATATAGAGAAGAGAGAGAGAAACATTTTTTTCTTTTATAATAAAAAATACAGAAAACCAACATTCTTTGAAAGACTCTACACCTGTTGTCGAACCTCCTCGCACACTGTTTGTTGTTACGAGGCCAGTCATCAAACCACGGTTGTCATGTTAGAAATGTAGATTCACCTTAGGTGCCGTGTGTTGTATAAAGATGCTGGATCATATGCAGTTCCATAACTCAGACAGACATTAACAGCCACATCAGAGGCAGAGGCAGCAATTGAAGAGGACATTCTGTCTGTCTCAATCATGCCACAGCCTTCCTAATTAGGATGAAAACAGAGAAAGCTGTAAGAAAAAGTATGTCATCCAAGATATATGAGCTCTCAGAAAGAGATATCTGTGAATTATGCTTGCATATTGATTATGTTTTAGATTTACCAGAGTTAAGGATACATAATGCCTATAATATTATACATTTGATTCAGCTTGGTGAGGCAATGTATTCAGGATTTGCTGTTGAGGTTGTAGGGCCAATGATGGTGGAAGTAGCAGGGATAATGAGATTGCAGCTCAGGACAGCAGGCCAATCATGTGATGGGTCAGACAGCAGAGGGTGCAGGAGAAAAAAAAAAAACCCTCAGGAAAGGACCAACCATCTGACTCAAACAGGGAGAGCTTTTCACATTTAAAGAGAGCTGTTGTTCCTCTTGCCTGAGGTGAATCTCTGTCCATGGCGTCCCGCTGAGGGGTTCAGGCACCAGTGAGCACAGGTTTGTCCAACAGACATTATGCAGACCTAACTGAGACACAATGGCCAGTGGTTAGTAGCTGCAGTTTTGTGAAAACACCTAATTTTGAGAACAACAGAAATAGCATAGTCGCAGAAAAAAGGTAAACAACAGTTGTCACTATGGTGGTACCCATTTAAAAGGTATGTATAATTAGGAATACATATAATTAGGAACTAATATGTACCTTTAAGGTTCTAATATGCATCCTTTAAATGTTTTTTTTTCTTGAGAGTGTAACTAGAAATAGCACGGTTTTAATACTGTTAATTTAAATGAAGTTACATTTTTTGAACTGAATTTCAACATGAATAAGCAAAGTTTTTAAGCAGTGATGAATGGTGATAATAATCGGAGTGTGGCGGCATCTTGTGGTTAACATGAGGAATCCCAACCGACATTGTCACCGACCATTGGCAGGTGTGACACAAATTTAGACTCTCATCACAAGCAATCACAGACACTGAACGTCAACATCTGGGACTATTAAAGACGTAAGTTGCCAGTAGATATTATCAATTCTGCTTCACTTAAGTTACTTCTGCTTTAGTTTAGTGCTTTATTTTAAATAACGTTTTTAAAGACTGTTCACAAAATCGAAAGTAAAAGAGCTCCATGCACTACAGTTTATATTAAAGAACTAGTGCGCACAAGGAATTTTAACTGAAAGAAAATATATGATAGGCTATGCAGGGCTTTCTATTTTAGTATCTATTAAGTATACTTATAAATACAGGCTACTGATTTAGACAACATACTTTTTTACTACACACTGTTTTCCTTTTTTTCTCCTACCCCAACTGAATTTGGTTTAATTACCCTATAATTTGACCCTGGTAATCCTAGTTTTTGCCAAAATAAAAATCGCTTTTACTATAATTTTAGCCAATAAGCGAAGCGTTATATTAATATCTGCTAAATTATTTAATGCAATTGTAATTTTGCGCTGCTCAAAGTTCGTGTCTTCAAACACAATCTCAAAGTTTATCAATGCATCTCTTGATAACAGTAGCAAAGTCACATGTTCGAGCTGTTTGCAGGGGAAGCCTCTGTTCTAGCCGCTAATCTAACTTTCATTTTGTTTTTCTGTATTGCTCGTTAAAACGCACACTTTCACGGACAAAAAAATTGGCCCTTTGGGCTTTTTGTTCTGTATTTTAAACTATATGATTTGTTTTCTTTATCCTCTGGAGACCCAGCTATAAAAGGTGAGGTAATGTCCTGACATTATATTTTAATGTATTTCTTTGAGACCATAGTTTTGGTCCTTAAATATGACTGAACTTCACTAAATTCATTGACTAAATTCAACACTTTTATGTGAATACGATAATATTTGTAATTAAACAGTAAAGTAAAATAGTGTATCAAATCATTTTGTAATATCTTTCATACCATACAGTTGAGGTCAAAAGTTTACATACACCTTGCAGAATCTGCAAAATATGAATGATTTTACCAAAATAAGAGGGATCATACAAAATGCATGTCATTGTTTATTTAGTACTGATATTTCACATAAAAGACCTTTACATATAGTCCACAAGAGAAATTAATAATTGATTTTATAAAAATGTCCGGGTTCAAAAGTTTACTTACACTTGATTCTTAATACAGTGTTGTTACCTGAATGATGCACAGCTGTGTGTGTGTTTTTTTGTTTAGTGATAGTTGTTCGTGAGATGAATATCAGATTTACCGAAAAAAAAAATATATATATATATATGAAGAGTTCAGATGCAAAACCAGCTAAAAGCCATCTCGGTCAAAAATGAGATAATGATACTGAGTGAATGCTCTCAACACATTTTATACGTCCATCAAATACTTTTACTTCAAACTCGCTAAAATACCAGCCTCAGCCCAATCAGAAGTACCGGTACTTACATAGAAACCTATACAAAGTATCCAGAAAGAAGTGCTGATTTTACAGAAAAATGGATCAGATGGATTTAGAGGCTTTTGCATCTGAACTCTTCATATATATATATATATATATATATATACATACACACACACACACACACACAAGTATAAGTACATACACCTTGCAGAATCTGCAAAATGTTAATTATTTCACCAAAATAAGAGGGATCATACTGTCATGGTTGTGTGTAGATTGAGACATACAAAGACGAATATAACAATAAGTCTTTAATAACATCCACAAACGGCAACTCCAGACAGGAACAGCAGGGAAACACACACCAACATAACTTTAAGATCTGACGAACAACACAGAACTGAATACAACTTAAATAGGTGTGCTAAAGATACAAGGACAGGTGTGGGTAATTAACCAATAAGGACTTAACAAGGAACGGAACAGGAAAGACCATATATGGGCACAGAAGGGAGAAACCAACATAAACAGTCCACAGGGGTGTGACACATACAAAATGCATGTTATTTTTTATTTAGTTTTTCAGAGAAAACCTTCAAGTCCCACACATCTTTGGTTTTTCAGCATTTTTGTGTATTTAAACCCTTTCCAGCAATGACTATGATTTTGAGATCTATCTTTTCACACTAAGCACAACATAGGCAACTATTACAGAACATTCAAACCCTCACTGATGCTCCAGAAGGAAAAACAGTGCATTAAGAGCTGGTCTGTGAAAAACTTTTGAACAGAATGAAGACATGTACATTTTTCTTATTTTGCTTAAATATCATATTTTTTTCATTTAGCACTGCCCTCCAGAAGTTACAGAAGATGTTTCCCAGAAGACAAAATAAGTTAAATTGACCCTGATCTTCAAATTCAAAAAGTTTTCACTCCACAGCTCTTAATGCATTGTGTTTCCTTCTGGAGCACCAATGAGCATGCATTTTGTATGAGGCCTCTTATTTTGGTAAAATAATTTACATTTTGCAGATTCTGCATAGTTTATGTAAACTTTTGACCTCAACTGTAGGTGAGATCTTTGTACAAATCTTATTAATATAGTAGTATAGTAGTATAGTATGCAAAATATAAACATTTTCTAAACATCTTTTTACAAAATTATTCTCATTTCTGTTTTACAGAGGATGATTTATTTATTCATTTATTCATTTATTTATTTATTTATTTATTTTATTTTATTTTTTTTTTTCAAGAAATTTTACAAAACTTTTTTTCTGTGGCTCTCAAAACAGCCCTCTCAAAGTGCACTATGAACACTTCGGCTGCTTCCAGCTCAGGAACAAAACCAAAGTCGGGATCCACATATCCCATCAAGAACCTCAAAACAATGCAAGACTTCGCCACACAGCTTAACCAGCCACTTCTCACAAAGGGACATACAATACTCATAGATGTAAGAATCATGCAACTTCATCCTTAGTTCATATTCTAAAGTGTGCTGTGAATATTCGCTCATATTCAGTGATTCGGTCATAATTCATGTTAATTGCCTGTCTGAGCAGATGACAAGTTTTCAAAGTGGTGTAATTGTCCCTCAACAAGGGACTCATGTTTGGGATGCCAACCATGTGAAGTTACCACATCTGAATGTAAGTATAAGCATCTATACTCTCTCTAAAGATCATCATCATTTCTATATAAGGAGCTTTTCTGAACAAGTGACTGTATTCATTATTCATTCATATTCAATAACAATTATTCCCCATAGCCACTGCCTGAATCCCCCAACAAGTCCCAATCACCATCCTCTCACTGGGATGTCACCTGTCGTGCACTGCGCAAGCTCACCAAAGGAAATAACTCTATTGGGGATGTTCAGGTACTGTGACAATAACATTTAATTTAATATGAGCTCAGGGGTGTTTATTGTAATGTGATCAGGTTTTTGTCTTTGTCTATTTGTAGACTGCAATAATGTCCTACAATTTCATCAAGAAGGACAAATGGACATTTGATGCACTTTATTATTACGGTCAGGTTAGTGAGTCACTCGCTATATCAGAGGACAGGTAAATGTTAAAGTGAAAATACATATTGATGACAGATTTGTGTAATTGCTCAACAGCACTTACATGCAAAGGACAATAATCTCTATTCGCTGATCCCAAAGATGGCCAAACTAGCACTTAATTTACCTGATCTCATTAAACAGGTATGTTACAGGTTTCTACACTGTGTTAATGAAGAATCCCAAAGTACTAGTACTAGTATAACTTAAGTTGTAAATCTGTTTTTGTCCACACTGTTTATGATTTTGATTATATTACATTTATAGTATATTACATTTATGCATTGGGCAGATGCTTTTATCAAAGTGACTTATATTGCATGCTCATTTTATTTTCCCTGGGATTACTTAGATTTAGAGTCTGTCTCGGCTTTTACACGAGATCTCATCAGATTTACCGTTAAAGTTTACAGACACCTTGCAGAATCTGCAAAGTGTTAATTATTTTACCAAAATAAGAGGGATCATACAAAATGCATGTTATTTACTATTTAGTTTTTAAGAAAAATCCTTCAAGTCTCACAAATTATTTGGCTTTTGTGCATTTTGTGTATTTGAACCCTTTCCAACAATGACTGTATGATTTTGAAATCTTTTCATGCTGAGGACAACTGAGGGACTCATATGAAACTATTACAGAAGGTTCAAACACTCACTGATGCTCCAGAAGGAAGGGGGGGTGGGCGCCCTGAAGGCTGGAGTAGGGCAGGCACAGGGTGGAGACAAGGACGGCCTCCAGGGCGGATCAGGGAGCTTGCGGAGCCATGGCGGAGCAGACAGTTCAGGAGGCAATGGCGGATCAGGGAGCTCGGAAGACCATGGTGGGGCAGGCAGTTCGGGGAGCCATGGCTGGACGGCCTCCGTGACCTTAACCTCTGGCCCGACCACTATGGCCATGGGAATACCCCCCCCGCCCCCCCCTCCACTCCACTTTTTTTTAAAATAAGTTAATTTTCCAACTCCCCTAGAGTTATACAGATGTGTTTTTACCGTTTTTGAATCCATTCAGCCGATTGAATCCATTCAGCCATCAACTCTGCCGGCTGCAACTCTGCATCTACACAAACTTAGTTCCGGTCACTTTCAGGCGCTGCGTAATATCATTGCTCCTGCTGCACCCATGGTACGGTAGCAAATTTCCTTGATTATTACGCCGGAATGAGAGTATAGTTCCTAGCCATATCGGCCTATAAAATCGCAACTTTTAATTTTTCAGTCTTAGTACACGATGCAACTACAGAAGAGTCAAGTTTTTTGTTCCTTTAATCTGTGTGGAGAAACCAAAACCAAAACTCAAAGAACACGTGACAGGAATGAAGATGTGTACATTTTTCTATTTTGTATTTTTTTTTTCATATTGCACTGTCCTTCAGAAGCTACAGAAGATACTTACATGTTCAGAAGACAAAATAAGTTAAATTTACTCTGATCTTCAAATTCAAAAAGTTGAATTTTTACGCCCTGGCTCTTAATGTATTGTTTTTCTTCCTAAAGCATCAGCATAAAAAAAAAAAACAAACAAAAAAAAAAACATGCATTTTGTATGATCCCTCGTATTTTGATAAAATAATTAACATTTTGCAGATTCTGCAAGATGTATGTAAACTTTTGACTTCAACTGTATATTGTACAATCTGACAAGCAACAATAATGCAAGTACAAAACAAAAATTACAATCACACAGTGTGCACCATTTGTCAGGCTATAATAATGTTTTAAAAATAAATTTGCATTGCTTATACACATTGTTTTTTAATGCATGTCTGTTGTATTTACGAGTCTGTACTCTCTGTCTCCAGCCCATCCCTCTCTTACGACAGCAACAAAACCAGGCCATAACAATGTCTCAGCGTCAGATTTCATGTCTGTTAGCAAATGCCTTCTTCTGCACCTTCCCTCACAGGAACGACACTAAACCTGGTTCAGAATACAACAACTACCCCACCATTAACTTCAGCAGGTGATGCACTGATCACATTAGACTGAATGTTTTATTCTGATCTGAAAATAATGGCGTTGTATCTGTTCATTGTTTTTTTCAGCCTATTTGCTGATGAGAAAGACCCAGCACAATTAGCTCACAAAGCACAGAAACTGAGGGCCATATTCCATTACTTCAACACAGTGACAAATAAAAGTCATGATCAAGATCTAGGTACTGATAACATGCACATCACATGGGATTTTGGATTCAGTGCAACTAAATTTAATGGTCTTTAATTCTTTCCCAGCAAAACCAGATGGACTGGTTACTTTTGAAAGGACTAGCATTCAAAAATCACAGCTCCCTAAATGGAAAAAGTAAGTTAGTTACAAGCTAATTAGACTAAAGTGAGTTGACATGCCTCTTACTGATCATGTTGGACTTTAGTCAGAAGAAGACTCTGAGGAACGTTCACATCTCTTCAGCAGGATCCATTGAGCATGATGGTACCGGCATGCTGCAGGTCAGTTTCATCTTAATATATTAGTTTTGCACCTGTTCTTCAGATAAGTTTCACATCCAACAAGTTTTTCTGGACAGGTGGACTTTGCCAGCAGTTTTATTGGTGGTGAAGTGCTGGGGTCAGGACTAGTTCAAGAGGAGACGCTCTTCTACATGAGTCCAGAGCTTATTGTGGCCAGACTCTTCACAGAGAAACTGGCTGATAATGAGTGCCTTAAGATCACAGGTACTGCTGGGGTGTTTAGCAGAAACAAAGTTAGAAAACTAGAGTCGGTTACAGGCAAAAAAAGTTAGATCAGTATCAGCATATGTCAGGCCTGCAGTGCAACAAATATATTCAGTATAGAATGGTTACACACATATAAAATTATTTACAACACTCACAATAACTTGACAGAGCAATGGTGCTGATTGTTATGTGACATTTCTTCTTATTTCTAATGTGTCATCAGGGCCTCAGATGTACAGCTTTACATCTGGCTACAGCAGAACCTTTTCTTGGGTGGGTCCATACAATGATCGCGTGAAGCGGTAAGCGCAGATGACAGATGTGCAAAATTGAAAAGTTAATTTTTAAAAAAACGTTGGTTTTACAGCCACAAGTAAATTCATAGGGATACGTGGAAGAGACGTTATCGGCAGATTGTTGCCATTGATGCTCTTGACTTTAAGGACCCGAAGGGTCAGTACACCAAAGACAACATAAAACGAGAACTCAACAAGGTACTAATTTTTACTCATTAAATAAGCGTAAGACTTTTCCCATGCCATGGTTATTCAGACTTTTACTATGTGACTCTCAAAGGCATTTGTGGGATTCCACGGAAACCCGAAAACAGCCATTGCAACGGGCAACTGGGGCTGTGATACCTTCAACGGAGATCCTAAACTCAAAGGTAAATGAAGACGAAAAACACACATGCATTTGATATGGAGAAATTACAAACACTCTACATGGATTTCAATACAGTAAATGCACAGAACAGAATGTGTTTGTCTTCAAAAGCTCTCATCCAGTTGATGGCTGCCGCAGTGGCTGAACGAGACATGGCTTACTTCACTGCTGGCAATAAAGAACTTGCAAAAGAATTACAAAGTATGCATGAGACACTGACCAAAAACAGTGTGACCGTGGGTAAGTACATTCAGTGCAGTCAAAACAAACATGAACTGGCCTTTATTCTGGGATTAATAATAGAGCACAACACTAGGGCTACACAAACATTTTCTCCTGTCGATTTTTAGAAATAGATTTTTTCTACAGAAATGTTTCCTATGTACAATGTTTAAACCTTTCATTAGAGAAGTGCTGTGTTATATTAGCTTAATTAAAACAAATATTAAATTTAATGGCCGAATTCCCAGGATCCGAATTTCAAAATAAGTCCTTTTTTATCTAGACTAGAGTAATAGTCAATATAAAGATGAAATAAAAGCACATGGTAACATGAATATGAAGCATTATTTTGTCGTTTCTTCTTTCAACAGATAAACTGTACAAGTGGCTGAATAAGTTCTGTGAAAATTATGCCCGTGAACAACACTCACTAACAGACCTGTACAAATTCATCAGAGAGAAGATCGGCCATAAGAAAAAAATATTGTGAATCTGGCTACTGTCAGATCCAGTACAGAAAAGTAGTTAAGCAGTATTAAATATGTAAAGCTCAACTCTAAAGGATCTGAATAACAGTAGCCTACTAATTAACATTCTTGCATCAAGTATAAGTAAACAACAACAGAATAAAACCATAATGCTTTTATTGAATCAATAGAAGAATTTTGCCACTTAATCTCAGCTTATTGTTTTTAACAATTATAATGAAATAAAATGAAACCAACGTGTCTTTTCATTACATGAACATGTACATACATGATGTAGCAATTTAGCATCTATTGCACTTAAACTCTTTCAAAGTTTTGTTTCTGTGCCATAAATGCCACTTTGCTTAGTCTTTTATCTACACACTGCAACACATTACCACAGAGAAACTGCCACAGCTCAAGGTTTCATTCTTGTGTGTTCACTTTCATTCTGGTCACACATAAAAATCGCAAGCATTTACAGACACTGGACGTCAAATACACGAACTAGCATATTAGCCTACAGTCGAACAAGTGAGTACATGTAATTTACCATTTACCTGTTTCACATCTATCCCTGATAGCACACATACATCACGAAGACATCTGTTTGAGGTCTGCATTTACATCTGCAAGACCTATTTTTTTTTGGAGAGTTTGCTCATCCGCAATACGTCTATACGACGTCTCCTATGATATGTCAAATAGATGTCTATTAGATGTCTTTAAGATGTTTATGGTTTAGAATGTACATAAAATTGACATCTCACAGACATCTGTCAGGTGTTTGTACACAGCAGATGCTTTCCAGATCAAGTGATCTTTAACAGACATCTTGCAGACATACGTGTGCTACCTGGGCAGGTACTTAACAGTAACAGCAGGCAGTTTGTGTCAAATAAATACATTTTCTGTTCATATCAAGTAAGTTCAGATATCCGTCGGCGATCGCAGGGATTTGGTGTCAAATAAATACATTTAATATTTTTGTAGTATAACATCATCTAGTAGCGATCGCATAGGTTTTTGTCAAATACATTTTATATTTAACTTAAGATACCCGTCAGCAATCGCAGGCAGTTTCTATCAAATGAAATACCGTGTCTATTCATATAAAGTAACATGAAAAGTGTCAGCGATCGCAGGCGCTTCCTGTCAAATACATATTCATATACAGAATCTTTAGGTACTTAACAGTAACAGAAGGCAGTTTGTGCTGAATAAATACATTTTCTGTTCATATTAATGTAGAGGTATTCAAATGTTTTTATTTTGAATACCTCTACATTAATATGAACATCCTATTAGGTTCTGTACTGGAATTAGTTCAACTGTTTTAGAGTCCTTCGTTCACCTTATGGGGCTGTCACGTGATGAACGAACGACTCAAACCGAAGAATCGAGAAATGAACTAATCAATTCTCTTTCCGGCTCAGGCTGCATAGGTTAACATTACGGGGATGTCACGTGATGAACGAACGACTCAAACCGAAGACTCGAGAAATGAACTAATCAATTCTCTTTCCGGCTCAGGCTGCATAGGTTAACATTACGGGGATGTCACGTGATGAACGAACGACTCAAACCCGAAGACTCGAGAGATGAACTAATCAAATCTCTTTCCGGCTCAGGCTGCATAGGTTAACGTTACAGGGCTGTCACGTGATGAACGAACGACTCAAACCGAAGACTCGAGAAATTAACTAATCAATTCTCTTTCCGGCTCAAACTGCGTTGGTTAAGCTAATTGAGCTGTCAGGTGATGAACGAACGACTCAAACCCGAGGTGAGGCGAGGTGAGCGAATCATAGACTAAAGACCTAGGTAAACAATGAATTAACATTTTCTGTTTCTTATAGCATTATAGTTTTGTCTTGTTTGAAGTGTGATCAACGTTTGTGCAAAGGTGCGTTCACACCAGACGCGAATGAAGCGTTAAGCGCGAGTGATTTACATGTTAAGTCAATGCAAAGACGCCAATAGACATCCTGCGGCGCGATTCGCGCGAATGACGCAATTCATGCGAATGGCGCGGCGCGAATGGAGCGTTTTGGGCGTTTGACGCGTGAACGCGTAATTCGCGCGAGTTGAAAAATTTGAACTTTGGCGAATATTCGCGCCGCGTTAACCAATCAGGAGCTTGCTCTAGTAGTGACGTGTTACGACGTAGTGAGCGGAGGGAGAAATCCGAAACAACAATGGAGGACAAAATCATCGTCGCTGTATGTGGATACCCGGAGCTGTAGGATACATCTTCGTACTTTTATAGAAACAAGAATAAAAAGAATAAAACTTTACCCAGTTTGAGCAATATACATATTGAGGACTGATCTGATGGACCCAGACACGGCGCCGAACGAGTCTACGCCGTTTTTCAGCCTTCCATAGCACATAAAGCGCAGCTACCCTCTTAACAAAAACCATGTAAGCCATTTCGCAACGAGACTGGAGCCGCCTGGCAGAAGCCCCTCCCATGACGCGAATTCGCGTCTGTTGTGAAGTGAATTTCATGCACGAATGAAGCGAGTAAACTCAAAATGTTAAAGCGTCCAACTACGCACGAATAGCGCGATTTATTCGCGCAAGTCGCGTCTGGTGTGAACGCACAGTAAGCAGTAGATGTGTTAGGGAAGTAACAGGTAACATTTTAATTATATTTTGCTAAAATGAACAAAATGAACGAAATGACTCGAAAAAAGATTCGTTCATTTTGCTGAACGAGACTCAAAAGTCCGAGTCGGTAAAATGATCCGAACTTCCCATCACTAGTGACTTCTGCTGTTATTTTTTCGAGAAAATTCTACACGTGACGTTTTTGACACGTTACTGCCGATGTGTGGACGCGAGCTGCATTGCAGATTCTTTGATGCTCTTTTGATAGTACTGATTAGAGACCTGCACAGGACGGATATTTCAATCCCGCTCCCGCTCCCGTCCGCAAAAGCCTGCAGGTAAACACACAAGTAGTTTTATTTTAACCGCTTCTTCCCGCTACTCTGTTATTTGTTTCACTTGCTTCCCTTTTAAATATATAAATAAAAAAGAAACGGAAAATAAACAAATATGTTTCGTTTTATTTGAGTTTAATTAAATGGAATGATGAACATGGACACGAACGAGGAGCTTTTCAGAACATAGAAATACAGTCAGAACAGTTAGAAATAGGCTAATAATTTTGCAACAGAATAATGAAACAAATAATGAAATAAAATAATAATAAACGTTGATTTCTCAAGTGGTCAAACGGAAAAGCATTTGGTCTAATACTGCTTCAGAACGTGCGTTAGTCTTTTTTTTGCCTTCAGTGTCCAAACATTGAACATAAGTTATCCATATTTCTCAATAAATAAAAATAGGCCAATTTTCAATATTTAGCGAAATAAATAAAAATAAACTGAATTAACTAAAAAAAATGTAGGCCTCAGATTTCCTTTGTTTGGCTTTGTAGTTTTCTATGTTCCTTTCTTTAATAATGAACTAATATCTGTAACACTAAGCGTTTCACCTGTGTCATGCTCTTCAGACATTTTGCCTCGGTGTGGGCCTATAGTTCCGCGCATGAACCACGCAAGAATTAGCTTCCGACTTTGCGCCTGTAAATTGTTTTTATTTTAAAATTAGTTGTTCTTGTTGCTTTTGTGCAGTAGATAAATAACAGAGTATTTGTTTTTAGTAAATTAATTTTAAGATAATTCCATTTTGCGGGAGTCCCGCGAATAATTCTATTCTCCCGCAACCCGCACATAAATGTTGCTTTTTGCAGTGCAAATCTTTGTGATGAAAATAACTACGTTTCGTCAGTTATTTTACCTACAGATCGATGCATTTCTTACAGATTTTTTCTCATTCGAAATCGGATGCAGATGAAGTAGGCTACCACAGTAAGTTTACATTTGTTTGAATGCATTATTGTACGGAGCCCCTTAAGGGACATGGTGGTGAAAAAAAATCAGAGTGAGTGAAAAAAAAATCAGGGTGGGAGGAAAAATATTTTTCAGATTTTTTGCGTTCTCTCGCAAAACATTTGCGTTCCCTCGAGAAACTTTGCGTTCCCTCGCAAAGATTTTTGCGTTCCCTCGCAAAACTTTGCGTTCCCTCGCAAAACTTTTGCTTCTCTCGCAAAGATTTTTGCGTTCCCTCGCAAAACTTTTGCGTTCTCTCGCAAAACCGGTTGAGTTCGGACAAACACTTCCTGTTTACTCAGCTCAGTATGTTCACAACGCAGCGGTTCATAAGAGTTTATACTGAACTTGAACTCAAGTGGCCTATTATAGAAATACAGTCATTTAATTGCTTCTAGTTTAAGGCACGATTTTGGAACATTCTAAAACGCTTAATGTGGATTAATGTACTAAAACAGTGACAGCGGAGGCCCAATTCGGTATTAATAAATGCTATTCATACTAATATATTTTTTAATATTAATACCCTTAGCATTACTCTCAATAAAGCAGTCATAAATGCAACTTGCTAAAGCCTTTTCTCCCCGCAGAAAACCTTTAGGATACAGAAAACACTTAAGGGAAGCTAATGGACGAATTAAGACGGTATTTGTAGTTACAATGGTTTAAGTATAGTAACCATGGTTAATTTGTTTGCTGCTTGTTTAAAAAATAAATAAATAAATAAAAAAAAGTTTTTGAAAGGAAAAATAAAACAAATAAGTCACGTAGCGTATTAGTCCCATTTTATTCAGAAATAATACTACCAGCAGGCCTACAGCGCGTTATAATACCAACATTATAAACACACATATTTTAGTTCCTCGCACTCCAACAAATCCTTTAAATTTAACCGTATTCAGAACAGACCAAAAACCAAAACCAAAAAACTATAACTTATTGATTTTTAATGAATAAATATAATATAATGCAGTATATAATAACAGGTATAAGCTTATCTATAAATAAACCAAAAGAAATAATTTAAAGCGAAACTGAAAGTATGGGCTCACGTATTGCTCGCCTTCATCACAAATCCAAATGTTTCCATATTCGCAATATATTTGCAGCTAAACCATTAAATTAACCGGGCTTTGTACGTTCCAATATCGACATGAAAAAATCATAGTGAACAAAAATGTGCCGCAGTGGATTGGACCGGTGCTCACGCTGTACGGCACAGACTAATACAGACTATTTAAATTGACTAGTGTAACTTTGTATCTGTTTGGGTGATTCTGTGTATTATTTTAATAATGAACAGGCTGCGAGGCGCCGGCGCGATCAAATAGCTGAAATATAAAAACTCTCTTCCATACAGAAAAATACCCTGTGCCAGTTATTGTTTTTCATGTTTAAAATACGAGAATGCAATATCCAAACGACTGTAAATGCAACATTGAGTTTATATAGCAGTTCAACAAAAAGGGCAATATTAAGTGACATTTTAAATGTAGCCTACATTTTAAACACAATATTTTCAATGATGTTTGTTATATTTTACAACGAAATAATAATAGTTGCCAACGAAATCCGCAACAGAACTGGCGTGTCTCCAAGCAAAAGCGGTGTTTGGTTGCTGAATTAATCTGCAGCTTTGAACCCCTCGGAGACTCCGTGATTAATAACCTATTCATACTACAACCATTTGCTTAGTTATTGAATGAATGAATGATGCGACGCCTTGCTCATTAAGACAGTGACATGCCGCCACCTACTGGCGATTTAGTTTGAAACTACAAGTATCACTTCGTTTTGCCATTATTTATTGCTTTATTTATTATATTAATACACTTAATGAAATGTTAAGAATATGACATGCATGACATACAGTTGATAAGGCTAGAACAACTTCTAACCTCTCTAACGGTAAAAAAAATGCACATGTAAATCAATTTAAGGGGGCAAATATTGTAACCGAAAAGGTGACTGCGGTGGGGGTACTCAGAAGAATGTTAAATGCTCTAGGGGGTACGCCACTGTAGAAAGTTTGCGAACCACTGGCTTAATGGACTTCATTATTTGCCTGTAGTATATTTTTAATAAAATATAAAATGTTGGCTTTTTATATCACTGTCTTCTTATATTAACCAAAGTTAAGCGCGGTTTTCTGTGAGCTCATATTCTGGGATCATCTGCTTGCAGGTACATAGAATATATTTTTAATAATTCCATATTTGGTCTTTTTTTATCAACGTCTTCATAAAGCCGCGTTTTCTTTATGGGAGGACATGCAGTTTAGCGCTTTCTATTCATGTTCGGGGCTTACCACTACAAGCTGTAGAAACCACTACACGCTGTAAAGTTAACAGGAAGTGTTTGTCCGAACTCAACTGGTTTTGCCAGAGAACGCAAAAATATTTGCGAGAGAACGCAAAACTTTGCGAGGGAACGCAAAAATATTTGCGAGAGAACGCAGAAATATTTGCGAGAGAACGCAACAGTTTTGCGAGGGAACGCAAAGTTTCTCGAGGGAACGCGAATGTTTTGCGAGAGAACGCAAAAAATCTGAAAAATATTTTTCCTCCCACCCTGATTTTTTTTTCACTGACTGATTTTTTTTCACCACCATGTCCCTTAAGGGGCTCCGTATCATATTGATATTCGTACTGGCATTTAATGGCACTGTTCAATGGGTAAATTAATTTATCAGAGTCAGAAATTCAAGGAATGAATGAATCAACGAATTCAATTAATCAATCTATGGAAATTGTGGTGAATGCTTCTTCCGACTGAGCTTATATGCTTTTGGCTGCTTTATTTTTTACTAACCACCAGATCGCGCTGTTTTCGACGCTCTCAAAGCTTTGAATCTTCTCCTGAAACAGTCAGAGAAAAGTTTCGGTGCTTTACGAGGCTTCATTTGCCCATCACTCCTGTCAACTGCTGAATGAATGAGTG
This sequence comes from Cirrhinus mrigala, assembly GCA_036247105.1. Classification (NCBI taxonomy): domain Eukaryota; kingdom Metazoa; phylum Chordata; class Actinopteri; order Cypriniformes; family Cyprinidae; genus Cirrhinus; species Cirrhinus mrigala. The sequence goes on from CM070016.1 coordinate 28,163,937, forward strand.
TCAAGTCTCGCTTGTTTACTTTGAACCGGAAGACGCTCCCACTTTTGACGCAAGGCCTCATGGGGCGTAGGAAACTTGTGGATAAAATAACTTGAAAAAAGTGTCAGGGCTTTTGTGTCAAATAAATACATTTAATATTTTCTGACGGTTATATCATACTTGTCAGCGATCTCCTGGTTTTGGCGTCAGATATATTTTATATTAATAAACATTAACTTCAGATACCAGTCAGCAATTGCAGACAGTTTCTGTCAAATAAAAACATTTTCTGTTCATATAAAATAACTTAAAAAAAAGTCAGTGTTTTGGTGTCAAATTGATTTTTGCGAAATTTTAAAGCGCTAATTATTATTATTATTATTATTATTATTATTATTATTATTTTATTTTATGTATTTTTTTTTTTTTTTCACAAAAAAATAAAAAAGAAAAAGAAAAAAATATTTGAATGGAAACCTGGCTTCTGATATACATGGCCTTTGCCTCACTGCCTGCCCGCTCGCTCCCGACAGACAAGGCTATAGTCCCAGTCTAAAACGCATTATTGAGCTGCTTTAACTGAAAGCATCTTGCACTGGCATATCTATGTGTTAAATGTATAATATGTGTTAGCCTGTATAGTTGCTGGTTTGCCATGACAATGCTCCACTATTTCCTGCAAGGCAGGGCCCCAAAATGATCCTGCTTAAGGCCCCCAGATATACAGGGCCGGCCCTGATTGAAAGCTTATTTATTCAGTGTTAAAAAAATTTACCTTTATTGACTGGGTTTGTGTTACAGGGTCACATATATTATTTGTATTGTTATTTATTTTAGATTAACATTGTATAAAACTTTTTTTTTTTTTTTTTTGTTAGAAAAGTTAATATTTTAAATTACAGAATTTCTCATTTTCATTTAGTTTAAACTGATGCACTAAACTGACTGAATAAAATTAATAAGAACTTTATAAACATTTAAAAATAAAAACAACAAACTAAATAATTAAAATGAAAACAAAGCCTAAAAAATAAAAACACATAAAAATACTAATACTATTATAGTATTTCACATTAGATATTACTAGTTCATCTAGGCCTGTGGACTGCAGTATTTTAGTTCATTGAATCGATTATTTTTGCAAACATTGCCATCTAGTGGCACTCATTGGTATTGTAACTTCTTTTTTGCACTTGGTGAACTGATGATAATCAGAAAAGTTTGTTGAGCAAGAAATCAGCATATTATAATGATTTCTGAAGGATCATGTGACACTGAAAACTCAAATAATGATGCTGAAAATTCAGCTTTGATCACAGAAATAATTTACATTTTATTATATATTGACACAGGAAACGGCTATTTAAATTGTTAAATTCTATATACAATATTTGTATTTAAATAATTAAATTTAAATCTGTCTCTCCAGAGTGTCAAACCAAATTTTAACCCCCTTATAATTTCTTCAGATCAAAAATTTGATTCGAGGGCCTCTGGTTGTGTTGACTCAGAAAGAATCAACTGTTTTATGGAGTGTTTGCCGGTCTTGTTGATCATTTTATTGATCTTCCTTATGCAGATGTCTCATAAGCAGCATGTGAAGGGCTTCATCAGCTGCGTCTCTCATCTGACGCTCTTCACTGAGCATCATGTCAGTCTGAAGAACGAGGCCACGGAGGGCAAGAACTTTGAGGCATGTTTGAGCTGAGAATCATTGTTTTATAACAGATCTTCACTCCTGAGGGCCAATCGTGTCACTGGAGTACGGTGTACATTTTAGGACATCCTCAGACGTCAGTGATAAAATAAAAAGGTGGCATGCCTCAGACTAAAAGGCTTCAGTCACTGGACAAAACTAGTTTGTGCCTCAAACTAAAAGGCTTCAGGTCTCAGGAAAAACGACGTCAGGTGTCAGGGCTCGTACAGTTAGGCATCAAACGAAACGAACTCAGATTAAAAGGCATCAGACAAAAAGACATCGGGCAAACATGTGACGTCGGCAGTCACGCCCATCCGCGATATATCCCCGCCCACCTCCGATTGTGCCGTCAAAAGCCACACCCATATCAAATGTGTCACCTTGTGATTTCCCCATCCCCATACCGGGAAACCCGGAAGTATGTTAAAGCAATTTAAAAAAAACATTAAAAATCTTTCTGTTCAAAAACTTTTGACTGGTAGTGTTTAAAAAAAGTTATGTTCCAACTCTCATAAAGTGTGAGCAGTTGAATGAACAGCTGAATGATCAGATAAACAGTTGCAGTACACATACAGTATCTCACAAAAGTGAGTACACCCCTCACATTTCAGCAATCATTTTAATATATCTTCTCAAGGGACAATACTATAGAAATGAAACATGGATATATTTTAGAGTAGTCAATGTGCAGCTTGTATAGCAGTGTAAATTTACATTCCCCTGAAAATAACTCAACATACAGCCATTATTGTAAAACAGCTGGCAACAAGTGAGTAGACCCTAAGTGATAACAGCACTATGTCATTTAACCATACAAAGCCACATGTCCTATTCATCATGTTCATGTTTTTGTCTGCTTGACAGGACCATACAAAGTTGTGTATCTTGGATTAGAGCAGTTCAAATTTGGTGCTTCGAGTACAGTTCTCTCATACTGACCACTGGATGTTCAATAAGGCACCTCATGGCAAAGAACTCTCTGAAGACTTGAGAATTAGAATTGTTGCTCTGCACAAAGATGGCCCAGGCTATAAGAGGTTCAGTAACAACCTGAAACTGAGTTTCAGTACTGTGGCCAGGGTCATACAGAGGTTTTCCAAGACGGGTTCCATTCGGAACAGGCCTTGCAAGGGTCGATCGACGAGTCGAGTGCTCATTCTGTGCGTCAGGTGCAGAACCCAGCTTCAAAAAACAGATGCATGAGTGCTGCCAGCATTGCTTTAGAGAAGGTCAGCTTGTCAGTGCTCAGTCCATACACTGCACACTGCAACAAGTCAGTTTGCATTGGCGTCATCCGATAAGGAAGCCTCTTCTGAAGCTGGCTTACAAGAAAGCCCGCAAACAGTTTGCTAAAGACAACCTGTCCAAGAGCTTGAATTACTGGAACCATGTCCTATGGTCTGATGAGACTAGGATAAACTTGTTTGGCTCAGATGGTGTCCAGCATGTGTGGTGATGCCCTGCTGAGGAGTACCAAGAAAATTGTGTCTCTCCTACAGTCAAGCATGGTAGTGGTAGCATCACAGTCTGGGGCTGCATGAGTGCTGCTGGTAGTGGAGAGCTGCGGTTCATTGAGGGAAACATGGATTCCATTATGTACTGTACATTTCTGAAGCAGAACATGATGCCTTCCCTTCAGAAACTGGGCCGAACGACGGTTTTCCAACATGATAATGACCCCAAACACACCACCAAGATGACAGTTGCCTTGCTGAGGAAGGTGCAGGTGAAGGTGATCTGACCTGAACCCTATTGAGCACCTATGGGGCATCCTCAAACGGAAGGTGGAGAAGCACCGTGTGTCTAACATCCAGCAGCTCCATGATGTCATTAGAGAGGATTTGAAGAGGATCCCAGCAACAACCTGTGCAGCTCCGGTGCCCAGAATGATTAAGGCAGTGCTAGATAACAATGGTGCTAACACAAAATATTAACACTTTGGACACAGTTATGACAAGTTCACTTTGGGTGTACTCACTTTTGTTGCCAGCTGTTTTGACAATAATGGCTGTGTGTTGAGTTATTTTTAGGGGACAGTAAATATACACTGCTATACAAGCTGCACATTGACTACTCTAAAATATATCCAAGTTTCATTTCTATAGGATTGTCCCTTGATAAGATATACATATTTAGCATTATTTATATACTTTTGCAGTATTTAATATAGGCTATACTTAATTAACATGTATTTATCCCTTGTGCAACCTTTTGGACATTTTTGTCCTTTTCGGTCTTGTTTTTTTGTGATCATTTCGCCTGTGTTATTGCCAGCTGCATACATTTTGTATGGCAAGGCTTCAAAATTAAATTTTTTACCATTTTTTACCAGATGGTGCCATATTTTTTCAGGTTTGGCCATAAAGCAAATACTCGCTTTATTCCTGTTTTCTGCTTCTGCAAATTATAGAGCCAATTGGATAAATAATGCAGCTATAATTGTGTGGGTGTGTTGGTATGGATGTCAGAGTGTGGTTTGTACGTGGGTCAAAAAAAAATAAAAAAAATAATAATAATAAAATTGTGTGTGCGTTCTTGTAATTTTTGAGAGAGAAAATCTTTACTGCAAATCACAAATCCAACCACTGTGTTCACCAGTGGAGTTTTGCTGGCATCTTATGGGGGAAATTTGGTACTGCGTCCAAACAAAATATTCCTGAAAGCTAATTTTTTGAGATATCAACCTCAAATTTGGAACACAACTTGTTTAGATTTATGGCTTTGATTTTTTTTTTTTTTTTTTTATAGAAGGTTTAGAGTTCAACATACTTCATAAAATATATATTTTATATATAATATTGTTCATAAAGCATTTTCATAAAGTTAAACCTCTATAACTTTTGTTTTTTTTTTAAACTTTTTTACTTCAACAATAATCTGCCATGGGTGTTCTTTAAAATGAGACCAAACTTAACTCTGTGCTCCCAAGTGTGGCTTTGATTTTCTAGCAGGTTTAGAGTTCAACATGTTTCATAAAATATATATTTTATATAAAATATAAAATATGCTTTATATAAAAGCATTTTCATAAACTTAAACCTCCATAATTTTTTTTATTATTTCACTTTCTAAACTTTTTCTACTTCATCAGTAATCTGCCATGGGTCTTTTTTAAAATGAGACCAGATTCAGATTTTTATGACAATTTTTTTTGACATGGACATTTTTGTCCACTATGGACCTATGTGTAACTTTTTTTTTTTTTATTGATTCACAAGGGTTAAATACACTACCAGTCAAATGTTTTTGAACAGTAAGATTTGTAATGTTTTTTAAAGAAGTCTCTTCTGCTCACCAAGCCTGCATTTATTTGGTCCAAAATACAGCAAAAACAGTCAAATTTTAAAATGTTTACTATTTAAAACAACTGTTTTCTATTTGAATATGTATTAAAATGTAATTTATTCCTGTGATCAAAGCTGAATTTTCAGCATCATTACTCCAGTCTTCAGTGTCACATGATCCTTCAGAAATCATTCTAATATGCTGATTTGCTGTTGAAGAAACATTTATTATTATTATAATTGATATTTCATTTTTTTCATTTTTTTAGGATTCTTTGATGAATAGAAAGAACCAAAGATCAGCATTTATCTGAAATAAAAAGCTTTTGTAACATTAACGTTGTATAACGTTGTACACTAACATTATACACTATATATTTTTAGTAAAAAGTGTTAGTAGAGTGTTAGTAATTTTAGTACTTACAATTATTTTATATTATAAAGTATATAGTTGTATTATTTATGCCAGCGTATCTCATTTTTCTATCTTTATCTAATATTTATATTGTACCTTATTTTAGCTTTATTTCATTTAACGAAATTTATTGGGAATAGGTTTAGTTAACAATTTTTTTTTATGTAATATGTATATTTTATTTTATTTCTGCTTTATTTAAATTACCAAGAATGATTTGTAATAATGTCTTAGTTTAGGTTTTTCATCTAATATTTATATTTTTAGTTTTAGTTTTAGTTTAGTTTAGTTCATATTTTATTTTACTTCATCTTTATTTCAATTAACAAAAATATTTGTGATAGTTTTAGTTACCAATAACAACATCTAATATTATCTAATATTAGTAACAATAATAATAACATCTAACCAATAATCTAATAACATCTAATATTTGTAATAGTTTGTCACCAACCATATGTTTTCCATCTAATATTTATATTTTATTTTATTTCACCTTTATTTCAATTAACAAAAATATTTGAAATAGTTTTAGTTACCAATGTATTTTTTATATTATAAATGATAAAAATATATAAATATATATTTTTATTTTTTATTAGAAATATATTAACAGTATATTTTATTTCAGCTTTATTTCAATTAACAAAAATATTTGTAATAGTTTTAATTACCACTGACAAGTTTTTCATCTAATTATATTTTATTTTTTCAGCTTTCATTTAATTAATTACAATTGTTTTTAACAGTTTAAGTTACCAGTAATACGTTTTTCATCCAATATTTATAATTTGTTATTTCAGCTTTATTGTAACTGACAAACAAGAATTTGAATAGTCATTAATAATAACACTGGAATCACCGACCAACAAGGAGGATGGCAAGGCGTCAAGCTTCAGTCCCGTAAGCATGTGTTTCACATTTCCCTGCTGAAAGATTATGAGATGCTAGTTTAATCTAGTCTAGATTGGAAAAACACTAGTCCTTGTTTAATAAGCATGCACGCACGCACAACAGAAAGTTGTCTTGTCACATGCATTGGGTTTTCAGTTTTATCTAAAGCCAGAGACTGATGTCCATGTCGACAGTGCGTCCAGTGCCAGCGGCTCATGTGCGTCTGCGGGCGAAGTGACAGAGAAATGTCAGATCCGTCTCCAGCCGCCAACAGAACCGACCCGAGGCTGTCTGTCAGCAGAGCCCGAATTAGGCCTGTGCAAACACACCGAGGGCATTTCTGTGCTTCGCAACACTTGGGACTTCATTAGGAGCCATTAAGAAGTGTGTGATTGTGAGTGTATTTTTCATTGATATCTGACACCTCTAGTCTTCAAGTCATTCTTGCCAGATGCTTTAAAAGTGGCAAGAAGCGTTATTATTGATTATGGACTCGTACTTTAGCCAGAAGCGATGGTTTGAAGTTGTAATGCTGGATTTGTTTCTCACAAACATGCAGCTTTTGTCTTCACAAGATGTTACATGATGGACTGAAGTGGTGTGGATTACTTGTGGATTATTGTGATGTTTTTATCAGCTGTTTGGACTCTGGCGGCACCCATTCACATTTCATGGCTCTTTGAATGCTAATGGTTTAATTTAAAGTCTTTCTCAGGTTGCAGATCAGGTGGCGTGTGATGCCGTTGCGCATTTGGGATCCTGAAGGCTTTTTCTGCAGCTGTCAATGACAGATTTGTCAAGTTAATTAAAGCTGTGCGCCGTGCGCATTACTGACCCGTCGATCGATCGTCTCCTGTGTTCACTTTGCCTCTCTTTTCCCTCACGGAAGCTGCATTTCTCTGGTTCTCTCTATGGAAAAGTCTTCCTACAAATAACATTTAGAGTAAGAACAGCAATGGAGGATTGCTAACGGCCTGTATTTTACACGACTCAAAGGTCTGTTGTGTTTTCCGGCTGCTGATGTGAAGACTGTGAGTTTTTTGCTGTGATCCGCCCTCAGGGAAGGACAAGTAGCATGTGTTGTTCAAAACAGCATGTGTGGGTCGTCTCATTGGCTGGTTCTCTTTAAAATGTTGGATTTACAAGCAGCTCTAAAAACACATTTGCACAATTTGCTCTAAAAAAAAATACTAAAATAAAATCACTATACATTGCCATTCAAAGGTTTGGGGTCGGAAGAAGTCTCTTCTGCTTAGCAAGGCTGCATTTGTTTGAACAAAAATACTGGTTTGTTTTTGTGATGTTTTGGTTTGTTAAACTTAAAAGCTGGGCTTGTTACCCAGCTGCCTTAAAGTTTTGAGTTGAATTAATGCAAATATATAAGTTGTCACTTAGTACAACTTTAAAATTTTAAGTTCAGTCAACTCGAAGTTTAGTCAACTTGAAATGTTAAGTTGTAATAAGTCACAACTTGGATATTTGAGTTGACTAAAAATTTGATTTGTTAACTTAAAAGCTGGGTTTGTTACCCAGCTGCCTTAAAAATTTAAGTTCAATCAACTCAAATATATAAATAGTCACAAAGTACAACTTTAAAATTTGAAGTTCAGTTAACTCAAAAAGGTTTAGTCAACTTGAAATGTTAAGTTGTATTAAGTCACAACTTGGATAATTTGAGTTGAATAAACAAAGTTTGGTTTGTTAAACTTGGCTTGTTACCCAGCTGCCTTAACATTTTGAGTTGAATCAGCTCAAATATATAGGTTGTCACTTAGTACAACTTTAAAATTTTAAGTTCAGTCAACTCAAATAAGTTTAGTCAACTTGAAATGTTAAGTTGTACTAAGTCACAACTTAGATATTTGAGTTGCCTAAACTAAAAATTTGATTTGTTAAACTTAAAATTTGGGCTTGTTACCCAGCTGCCTTAAAATTTTAAGTTGAAACAACTAAAATATATAGGTTGTCCCTTAGTAAAACTTAACATTTTAAGTTGACTAAACTTTTTTGAGTTGAATGAACTTAAAATTTTAAAGGCAGCCAGGTAACAAATTATTTTTTACAGTGTAGGTGAATATCTGTTAAAATTACGGATGTCACAATTCTCAATATAATATTAAACCATTCTGTATGGCATCCACAGTTCAATACACGCGTTTTTTTTTTTTTTGCATTTAAATAATGTGGTGAAATGCATTGCGGTGTCCGACGCTTTTATTATGATTGAGCCTTATTACGTGAGGGTATATAAAGGAGTTGCTAGGGACACGGGATGTTGCTATGTACAATTTATTTATTTATTTAGAGATTTATTTATTTAGAGATTTCTCTTGAAAAGTATGTGGATTCATTTTTTGTTTTTATTTTAGACAAACTGGTGCATTAGCGTGTCTTATTTTGCTCCGTCACCATATGGCTGGACACTTTTCTTGGAAGAATTGAATTTGTACAATTTCCTTGAATTGTTTCTTCTTCCTTTGTTATTAGTTACTTGTTTCTTTGTAGTGTTATCTTAGCTTGATTTGTTCTCTTTCTTTTGTGCGTTTTCAGGAGCTGGGGGATCCAGCGTGGGCAGGCTATTTCTAGTGTGGGAGTCTGTTTACAAATTGTGCATTTTTTCTTTTTATTTTTATATATTTTTGAGTGGATTTCACTAATGTGTGAGTGACTTTTTGTGCACGTGTGGAAATTAGTGCGAGTCTCTTGAAGGCCTAGTCTTTAGCCTGCCTTATAGCTGGTGAGCCCCAGTTTCTTGGATTGGTTTAGTTATATATATATTTTTTTTGTTTGTTTGTTTTGTCTATTTACTCCAATGCCACAGCTAGTTGTCATGTTTACGACTACTTATTGTGAACTTAATATTGTCCTCTTTTAACTATTTATGGTTGGTTAATAAAGCTGTAATAATAAAGACAAATTGTAAATTTTCATATCCACATCTCATTGTCCCTTGGTGTTGAGGACAATTCGAATCTGCACACCTTGTCTTTGTCTTTGTAGTAATACGGGGTGGCGTAGCCGCTATTGTTTGTTAATGAAGTTTAATTGTATTCTCGGGTGTGTGATTGGTACACTACCTTCTCTTGCCACAGTAACTTCCTTGTTTTATTTCTCTCAGAATTAGCTGTATGTGTGCCTGCAGTTTCACGTGCTGACATGAGGAAACGCTTCTCCGCTTATAGTTGAAAAAGCAACACACGCAGAGCATCTTCCATTCTAATGACATGCAATGATGAGCCTTTCTAAACCTGTTGTCCAACAAAAGAGTTATAAAAACAAAAGTTATAAAAAGCATTAAAACTTGTTCATTCACAACATCAGTCGAGTGTTTGACATAACTTCCTTATGTGATCTGATGTGGATTCTCATCACAGAATGAAGCAGACAATAAATTCTATACTCATATTCTATGTATGTCAATTAGCAATGGCTTATGAAAATACACAAGATGGCTTGAAGAACACAGATAAACCATATTTTATTGCAGACGAGTGTTTATTGTCCTTACATTTCATCATTCAAAACGTTCAGAACCGAACCGGAAACCGTGGTTAAAAACCAAGGTACGTATTGAACCGTGGACTAACTGTATTGTTGCATCCCTAGTTAAAATGTCATTTATTTGTGTGATCAAAGCTGAATTTTCAGCATCATTACTCCAGTCTTCAGTGTCACATAATCCTTCAGAAATAATTCTAAAATGCTGATTTGCTGCCTTAAGAAACATTTCTGATTATTATCAGTGTTGATAATGGTTGTGCTGCCCAAAATTTTTGTTGGAACTGTGATGCATTTTATTTTTCAGGTTTTTATAAATCAATAGAAAGTTCAAAAGAACAGCATTTATTTGAATAAGTAACATTATAAATGTCTTTACTGTCAATTTTCATCAATTTAATGCATCCTTGATGAATAAAAGTAAAAATATTGTTTCTTCAGTACACTATAGTTTGATGTTCATGGCTTGAGGATTGATTATTAGGATATTTAGAGTAGTTGCACAGTAGACTAAAGAATCAATGCAATCACTCAGAGCTTTTGTTCAAATGCAACACAAGCATCATGAGTCCAAATTAATCTTTTGGTGCAGTAATCATCCTCCATTCACTTACAGAGCTCATCTTCACATATTGACTAATGCAAAACAGCAATGCACTATTTTCTATTGATTGCTCAGATGAAGGTACACTGACATAATATACATCTCCAGTGATCTGAGTCTGCCATATACGTTTATGAGTAAACATAACTCTTAAAAATACACAGCGATGCCATAGAAGAACCATTTTTGGTTTCACAAAGAACCATTCAGTCAAAGGTTCTTTAAAGAAACATCTCTTTTCTGACCTTTTTATAATATGAAGATTTCGCCACAAAGAACATTTTGTGAAACAGAAAGGTTCTTCAGATGTTAAAGGTTCTTTATGGAACCATTTAGATGAAAAATGGTTTTTCTATGGCATCATGAAGCATCTTTATTTTTAAGAGTGTGATGGAAACTTTGTCTAAAACTTGTTGGTTGCTTGGCTGCTAAGGTGTCTAAGTGGTGTGTAGTGCTTGCTATGGGGTTGTTGGGATGTTATGTGTGGCTTAAGTATTCGACTCTCCTCAACAGTTGCAAATTAGTTTTTGCAGGCTTTCTCCAGCAGCTCTGCTCTCAGACTAGCGTCATATGTTCCTGTCATCAGAGGGGGTCAGACGGAAGCCTACGCTTTGAGACAATGACCGGTGTGGATGCGTCAGTCAGATGTTTCCAGTCAGCGTTCACAGCAAACGACACAAGCCAGTCCCAGCGGCTCAAACTCAGATCTGTGGATGTGTTTTAGTCCATGAGCTGATCTGAACCGACTGAGTAGACAGGCCAAAACTGCCCAGGATATTGGTATTTATTTTTTATTTAATTGACAATTTCACTGTGATGTTTGTGTCGTTCAATCCGTTGATGTTAATTAACTTTTCTTTTGGATCGGGATAATGAAAATTTCTTGCTATTTAAAGCTTTAGATTTTTTTTTAGTCTTTATTTAATGGCTTGCATTATGAAAAGGTTGAGAGAGGGAAATGCGGTGGTATTTATGGAAAGTGTTCAACGTTTGACTCAGAATCTGACGTTTTCTCCGATTATCCACACAGGCGGCAGAGAGCAAGCTGATTAATATTAATTTTTATATTTAAATGGCATCTCATGTCATGCTTTTTAAGTGACTCCCGACACTTCATCTGAATGCAGATACACTGATGCATTATTAAAGTTTTATCCTTTGAGAAGCTTTTGCTTTCTTTTGCATTTCAAACACGTTCACACTACAGCTTAATCCGGTGTCACTCCTCTTCTGTGTGTAGTGTCATATATACATATTATATACATATATATATAATACAATGTATATACAGTATATATATATATATATATATAAATATATATATATGTTCTTTCTGGTCCTGGAATCTGATTGGTTGAGAGCTGTGTATTATTCTAGTGATTATTGAAGCTCAAATCGTTTTACTGTATCACTCCGCTTACAGTATTTCTCACAGTGAGTGTCATGGCAGATGCCCAAATCCACTATAATTTTATAAATAATTCTGTTTTTGTGGCATGGAATGTAGTTTTAAAAGTTTTTTAGGTGAGAATGTACTTGTTTATACTTAAAATTCAGTTTGTTAATAAAGATAAGATCTATTTGCACATTTGCTTTGACGTTTTCAGCACTCATGAACCTGCTGAGTGCAGCCTTACCTCGGCCAGATCTTCTGGAATTTGCTGCTGGCTCTGATGTCTCTATAGTGGTTATACATGAGATATAATTCCATTTGGGTAAATCTAACAGGCAGTCTTGGTCTTGTTAATCTAATATTTGTTCCAGAGCAAATCGTTTTGGCTGAGGGCAAAATCTCATCACATTAACGTTATATAACATGCGCTCCCTTTGTACTTTTGACTAAATTGGCGAGCAACTTTTATGATAGCTGTTTATGTTCAATAAATAATATTTTATATAAACAATAGCAGTATTTAGGGGTTCGGAGCGTAGCACTGAAACCCTATTGTAATTGTTAGAATGGTCACAAATCTGCAATCTTTGCGTAAAACCATTCGTGCAGACCAAACCGTAAGTCGTAGAGACTTGAAACTTGGAGGGATGGTAGTACTCAGTCTGCCTACAACGTGACCAAGGCTCACCCCAATCAGCCTAACGGGGGCGTTACAGCGAACAGAAGTTCAAAATCACTCATAACTCCTAAACTGTCAGTCACAGACTCAAGTGTCTTATGTCGTTGGAATCCTTGGCTCATGCCGGACAAAAGGCAAGCCTCAGATTCAATCGTGCGCCTAGCGAAATATTCAGGTATTTCATTTTCTTTAAAAAAAAAAAACTACTTCTGCGAATTAGTCCTAGGTTTTTTGCCCAGTCAGAACCAAACCAGTGCAGAAAGATTATCTGGAAAGTGAATATCAATAATTATTAAAAAAAGTTGAACTTTCAACTCACCGTTGCAAAGGGACGCCAAAATGTTGAAAGGGGAGGAGCCACTTTTAGTAAAAAGCCTATAACTCCTGAACGGAGTGAGATATCTTCGCCAAACTCAGCACACCTATGTAAGAGCTCAATCTGAGGTTACAGGAAAAAAATCGTGGAGCTTGGCTACTTGGTGGTGCCATAAGTGGGAAAAACATAAAAACGGCTATAACAATGCAACAATTTGTCCTATCAACATGAAAATCGGAATGCACAGTCTTGTTCTGAAATGCGTATCTCAAAAAAACATAGCCGCCGTTGGCTAACGAAGTTTAAGGACTTGTTAAAAAAGGTTAACAAAGGCAGATCGGAACAAATCTCGGTGGGCTTATTCGACTTACGGCCCCAAAGGTCTGAGAGTCATTTGAAAAAAATCGGCCACTGGGGGGATAATAGAGCATTATTCAAGGGCACAAACGATTGCACGTTGTGCACATATGCAAAATACTCATATCATACGATAGAACGACTCATTTTGTACAACTTTGTCTCTAGAACCACTGCTGTCAATCAAATCGTTTGTTAAATGATTGAGAAGATGTAAAAAACTATATTTGCCTAATAGTACTAGGGTTTTCACTCAATCTGGAAAAAACACTGCTGTACAATTCTCTGGACTCTCTAGGTCAATAATTATCAAAAAAAATGTTGAAATTTACCATTTGGGAAACTATAATGTGGTTGTTTAGAAAAGAGGTCTCTCCACATTCACCCAAAATCCTATAAAGCCTAAAGGAAAACTCAAAACTTCACAAAATGTGAGAGCACATGCGACAGGGGATTCTAAAAAAGCATGCAAAGTTTTAAGGGGATTAGACCACAGCTGGCGCTATAACAGTCATAACTGTTAAAAAACATAATATTTCTATGGTAAATTACCTGGATTTACCAAAAATGCTTTTTAAATCATTGATTTAGGTGGTTACAAGCTTGTTAAATAATGTCTGTTTTCGTTTGTGCTTAAATGCCTCAGTAATCGCTGCTTGCTGCTATATTTAATAATAATATTTTTGTATATTCCTGATGGTGCTTTTAGTTACATTGTTCCACCATTAAATGGCAACAAGAGGTTGTTTTAATGAGCGAGTCAGCTGTAAAGACTTTTATATTGAAAGAGACTGAAACAGGGTTGTAAACAAGGAAGTTATTTTTAATTACAACAACACCTTGTATGAATCAGCCAACAAATGCTCTGAGCAGTGCTGTCAACGAAAATCATCCTTAATAGATGAAAGAATATTACGACATCCAAACTAATGTTTTATTGTGAATATGAGATTGAGCTGAAGAATAAATGCTGTATCAGATGCATGTAATTGACATGGAAGATCTTAATAGCTCAATATAGCCCTTCTAATTAAATGATATATTATTGTGTTTTAGTAGTAGTAAATTTAGGGAGATGACAAATATTCCAAAACATTCTCAAAATACAATATGAGAATTAACTGCACAATTACTAGAAATGTGTACCTTAGATATTATACAATTTGCATACATACCACATTTGTGTAAAAAGACTTTTCTTTTTTTTTTTTCAATGTTTCAAACTCAGACTTTAAAACAGTTCTGTAGAATTGCCCATTTAAGGGATGCACCAATGCTAAATTTTCCACAGATGCTAGAGTTTTCAATGTGTATTTGTGTGATACAAAGCAAAAATTGTGTGAATGCCATGTGCATTTTGTTGTGATCATAGATATTGACCAGCATTGTTACAGGTGATTCCTGTTGAACACACAGTGGTGTAAAGCAATTGTTGTTGGGTGGTGTTATTCTTTAGAAATGCAACAAATGATCCTGTTAAAGAGCTGTTTTTGTTTTTCCATTTCCTTGTGTGCTTTCAGATCCCGTCAATCTAAATATGTGCCTCTGGCATTGCTGTTGTTAGCGTGTGAACTCGGCTGTAGGCTCAAATGAAACCGTATGAGGGGTGAATGAGCAGCAGGTAGTGCTCGGCTCTGATCCGATCAGTGTCTGTGAGCTTTTATCCGGCAGGCGTTTGTCTCTGAGGAGTCTCTTCACACATGGATGCTTATTTTAAAAGCTGGAAGCTCCTGACATGCAGTGGCTGCTGTCCAGTTCCCTTATTCTGACCCGAGGAGAATTTATCAGGACTCTCTCATGAGCCGTATATGTGCTAAAAGACTCTAAACTCTTCCTACTGAGACTGTCTGGCCATTTAGTTGAAGTTGTACATGCAAAAGTAAAGTTTCTCCACATCTAGAAAGATTTGCTTCCGGGGGGAAAAAATCTGTTTTTACAATTCAAGGTTATCGTTATCTAAAACTAGAACCATATAATTGTTAATTGAAGTAAAATCAAGTATAAAAAAACAAGCATATTTTATTTTAGCTCCTTGCTAAAGCAACATTTCGAAGTTCTATGAACCCCGTTTCACCAAGGGATAAAAAATAAAAAAGGTAGTTGTGACTTTTTATCTCACTTTTTATTTTTTATTTTTTCATTAATTTTTTTTAATTTTATTTTTTATTATTATTTTATTTATTTATTTATTTTTGTGCAATTCTGATCCTTTTTTTCTCAAAATTGTAAAATAGAAGCTCAGAGCTCTAAATTTTTGCTTGCAATTCTGTTTATATTTCATAATTCTTTACTTTAATCTCTTAATTCTGGGTTTATATTTTAATTCTGAGTATATATTTCAAAAATCTCCATTTTAATCTCACAATTCTGTTTATATTTCATAATTCTCCATTTTCATCTCAACATTCTGAGTTTATATCTGACAATTCTAAGTTTATATTTCATAATTCTCCATTTTAATCTCATGATTCTGAGTTTCTTTCTCACAATTCTGAGTTTGTATTTCACAGTTCTGAGTATATTTTGTAATTCTCCATTTTAAGCTCACAATTCAGTATTTATATCTCACAATTATAAGTATATCTTTCAGAATTCTCCATTTATATCTCATAATTCTGATTTTATATCAAAATTCTGAGTTTATATCTCACAATTATGAATATATATTTCATAATTCTCCATTTATATCTCACAATTCTGTTTATATTTCATGATTCTCCATTTTAATCTCATGATTCTGAGTTTTTTCCTCATAATTCTGAGTTTATATCTCACAATTATGAGTATATTTCATAATTCTCCCTTTATATCTCATCATTCTGAGTTTCTATTTCACAATTCTGAGTTATATCAAAATTCTGAGTATATATTTAATAATTCTCTATTTTAATCTCACAATTCAGTGTATACATCTCACAATTCTGAGTATATATTTCATAATTCTCCATTTATATCTCATAATTCTGAGTATATATTTCACAGTTCTGAGTATATTTCATAATTCTCGGTTTATATCTCATTATTCTGCATTTATACATCATAATTTAATAATCATAAGTTTACATTTCACAATTCTGTATATATTTCATAATTCTCCATTTATATAGCAAATTATATCTTATAATTCTGAGTTTGAATCTCAGAATCCAATTTTTATATCTCACACTTCTGAGTTACGAGTATCTCATAATTCCCCATTTATATCTCACAATTCAAACTTTTTTCCTCAGAACTGAGTTTGCCATATGTCATTTTTTTTTAAATTGCAATTGTGAAAAAAAAAAACTTTTTTTGTTTTCTGACACATAAAAAGGTAATTGTAACTTCTTATCTCAGAGTTCTGCAAAAAAAAAAAAAAAAAAAACGCAAGAAAAAAAAACAGAATTGTGAGATATGAAGTCAAAATGACCTGTTATTTTTGTTAGTTTTTTTTTCTTTTTTAATTCAATTCAATTCAATTCAAATTTATTTGTATAGCGCTTTTCACCAAACATATTGTTGCAAAGCAACTTTACACAAAATTAAAGTTTTTACAATATATTTAGTAGTAGCTTACTAATGGTGACTATGTCAAGTTGATGTACATGTGGCAGAGATGTGTGGTAAAGATCAATTAATGATGTAATCAAACAGACAAAAAAAACACCATAAATTAATAGCAAAATTCGGTAGTGCTGTATGTTGTTTCAGGGTTGTCATCATCTCTTCTTAAGTGTTCTGGATCCAGACTGGAGCTTGTGAATTCCTAGTTACCATGGGATGTCAATCCCATGGCAGAAACCGAGAACAAATAGGAACATAATTAGCGTAGCTGCTGTTCAAAGCAAGCAAAGAAAGATTTGTTCAACCAGAGCTAAAAGATTAATAATGAACATTTGATCGGATATAACTGCAGGAAAAGTTTATGAGATGCATTATTTGAATGCTTGGCTAAAGAGATGTGTCTTTAATCTAGATTTAAACAGAGAGAGTGTGTCTGAACCCCGAACGTTATCAGGAAGGCTGTTCCAGAGTTTGGGAGCCAAATGCAAAAAAGCTCTACCTCCTTTAGTGGACTTTGCTATCCTAGGTACTACCAACAGTCCAGAGTTTTGTGACCTTAGTGAGCGTGATGGATTGTAGCGTGGTAGAAGACTAGTTAGGTACGCAGGAGCTAAACCGTTAAGTGCCTTATAGGTAAGAAGTAATATTTTATAGATGATGCGGAACCTAATAGGTAGCCAGTGCAGAGACTTTAAAATTGGGGTAATATGATCATATTTTCTTGACCTGGTAAGGACTCTAGCAGCTGCGTTTTGGATTACCTGTAGCTTGTTTATTGAAGATGCAGAACAATCACCTAGTAGTGCATTACAATAGTCCAGTCTAGAGGTCATGAATGCGTGAACTAGCTTTTCTGCGTCAAAAACAGGTAACATGTTTCGCAGCTTGGCAATGTTTCTAAGATGGAAGAATACTGTTTTTGTTACATGAGAAATATGATTTTCAAAAAACAAGTTGCTGTGTAATATAACGCCCAGACTTTTGACTGTGGTGGAAGTAACTGTACATCTGTCTAGTTGTAGATTGTAAGCCAAGAGATTCTGTGTACTGTTTTTTGGTCCAATAAGTAATATCTCTGTCTTATCTGAATTTAATAGGAGAAAATTATTGGTCGTCCATTCTTTTACATTTTTAACACACTCTGTTAACTGCGATAATTTAGAAGTTTCATCTGGTCGTGTTGAGATTTATAGTTGAGTATCATCAGCATAACAATGGAAACTAATCCCGTGTTTTCTAATAATATTACCAAAGGGCAGCATGTATATTGAAAATAGTAGAGGACCTTTTTTAGAAACATTTACATTTATTCATTTAGCAGACGCTTTTATCCAAAGCGACTTACAGGTGGGGAATACATCAAGTGATTTGTCCTAAAGAGGCAAAACGACTTAGGAAGCGCTCGTAATACCATATAACAGGCATTGTTTAGATAAGTACAAGCTAGAAAGGGAAAAGAGTAAAATAAAGGTTTTTTTTTTTTTTTAAAGTCAAATGAAAGTCAAAGAAACGTGCTTCCAAAGAAGTACTGAAGTGACTAAAAAACGAACACTACTAAATAAAGAATTTAAAAAGTAACGCTTGTATTAAAAGCAACATTCTAAAAATTTTAACTTAAAATGAAAGTGAAAACAAAAAATCTAAAATTAAAAATTCTAAATATTAACATAAACTAAAATAGTATATCAGAGATACTAAAGTAGCACTCTTCCAAATCATGTTGTCTTGCATGTGATATAGTGGAGAATCTTCTCTGTTTCTCCTTAACATCCCAGCATTTGTCACACTTCATAATTTCTTGCATAATACAGCATGCACATAAGAGGTTTACAGTCAGATTTACATGTGCTTTCTCTATATCACTCCTGCGTTAAACATGCATGGCATTGACATTACAGTCTCCTCAGTCCAGATGAACATATTGTGGGCAATTGAAAGTGACAATAGTGCATAGGAAATCAATCGAGCGTGTTCATCAGTGTCCAGCGGCCGTGGGGTCAGTGTGTGTCAGTCAGTGCACTCATGATGACTGTAAGTGAAGCTCCGCCTCCCTGCCGGATTAGAACACAGCCGGAGCCGTTCACATCCAACAGCATTCACACGCATGTGGACAGATCGCTGCAAACGCCGCAGACTCGCACAGACACACGCAGGACTGCAGGTAAACACTGCGTTATTGGGATTTTTAATTTGTAAATCATTATTTTGAGCCCAAAAGAGCACTTTATATTCTGCCTAAATTACAGAAATAGCCAAATAATAATTTTAGTGACTTGTTGAAGTAGGGATAAGTATTTTTATTTGTTAAAAATAATTGTTTAGGTCTTGAAATTCAACTTAATAAGGGAAATCAAAGACAGAAATAATATTAATTTAAAATTTGAATTAGGAACAAGTTCTAGAGATGTTTGTTTGTTTGTTTGTTTATTAAAACATTATCATCGTCTGTCATCACTGTGAGCGTGTTGTGTTGTTTTCTGTCTGTGTTTATGTTTGTTTTGGTGACGTCTGTCTGCTGTCGTTCCAGTCTGCATGAGGCCTTTGCTATTTTAAAGCCGTGAGATGGAAAAAATTAGATTTTAATTTCCCATATTTGAACATAGTCTGACCTTTCTGAGCATCCTCAGTTCATTTGGACACTTGCTGGGACATAAACATTGTTATTGGGATAAATTCAGAGAAGCAGCTTTTGGCTAAATACAATCTATTTATTTAAATATTTTGGTTATGCTGAAGCTGATGGGTTGGTCGCGACATATATTTATAAAATCACTTTGTTTTGTTTAAAATTCACTTAAAAACATCATCGCATGAAATCTGAAAGTCTGAAGTGGTTTTGAACTTGTTTGCACATGCAATGATGTATTTTCAGTTATTCTGTCATTTTGATGAAGCAAATGAGACTTTTTCAAGCTGTTTTTACATTCACATTGAACAGCATTTAACTTCCATGACCCTGTTTGATGGTCTTAATCATATTAACATTAAATAAATAAATGAAGAGAGAAATCCTCTTATGGCACCTACACAGAACATTTAATCACTCTCTCTCTCGGGTTTAATTACTTCCTTTAATCGTAAGGCTCGTTGTCTGCGTCCAATTTAAATTATTACTAATATAAAGCTCTAATATGCTAAGCTCTAAGTGAAACTTCATATTCACTATGATCCATTTTCATACGTTTTTCTGATTTGAAAACAGCGCAGGACTCTGAGGCTAAGAAAGATCATTGTCATCCTGTACGGGCTGTTTGTTTATTTATTTTTCATTCTGAAGGATTTGTTTTGTAGGAATAGGGTTTTGAATTTTTTATGTAATTTGATTTATTTTGATTTTCTTTTTGTTTATTTGTTTATGTGGTCACAAATACATTTTCTGTGCACTGTATCTATAAACAAACCTGGAGGAAAATATATCAAAAAAATGTCATTTGATTTAGTCTTTTGGACCATTAAAAAATTGTCCAAACATGAAAGAGAGAGAGAGAGTAAAATAACTCATTTAGATATTGATTCAAAATATTTTTTATAATTTCCTATTCATGTCAAAAGTGAACTTTATTTATTTGAATTCACTTTTTACATTGCATAGCAATTGAGCTGTTTATAACATGTTCATTTTCCCCTGTGCACTGTAAAAATTAATTAAAAAATTATGTTTTCAGTCTTTCAACTTTGAAATTTCACAATTAATTCAATGTGTCATTTGAGTTTCTTTGTAATTGTTTGTGAAATTTACTAGCAATCTCTGAGTGAAAATTGTTTCAAGAAAATCCTACAGTAAATACAGTAAAAGTTTTTTTCATGGTATGGTCATCACTAATGCCAGAAAACTAAATAAATAATTCCATTTGGCAAAAGTATATTTAAGAAATATTAATATATTTTTAAAAGCATTTTAAGATATTTTGGCTTCCATAGTTTTGCATATTTTTGAAAAATATGTTTAAAAAATATAAATATAATTTTCAAACATTTAAAAATATTTTGGCCTCCATAGTTTAGCATATTTTTGAAAAATATATTTTTGAAATATAAATATATTTTTTAAAGTATTTAAAAATATTTTGGCCTCCACAGTTTTGCATATTTATGAAAAATAGATTTTAAAAATATAAATATATTTTTAAAACATTTAAAAATATTTTGGCCTCCATAGTTTAGCATATTTTTGGAAAATGTATTTAAGAAATATAAATATATAATTTTAAAAGTATTTACAAATATTTTGGCCTCCACAGTTTTTACATATTAATGAAAAATATATTTTAAATATATAAATAGATTTTTAAAACATTTAAAAATATTTTGGAATCCATAGTTTTGCATATTTTTGAAAAATATATTTTAGAAATATTAATACATTTTAAAAGCATTTAAAAATATTTTGGCCTCCATAGTTTTGCATATTTTTGAAAGAAATGAATTTAAGAAATATAAATGTATTTTGAAAAGCATTTAAAAATATTTTGGCCTCCAAAGTTTTGCAAAATATATTTAAAAAATATAATTTTTTTTTCAAAGCATTTAAAAATATTTTGGCCTCCATTTGTTTTGCAAGATATATTTAAAAAAATATATATTTTTTTCAAAGAATTAAAAAATATTTTGGCCTCCATAGTTTTGTATATTTTTGAAAGAAATATATTTAAGAAATATACATTTATTTTTAAAAGCATTTAAAAAAAATATGGTGGCCTCCATATTTTTGCAAAATGTATCTAAAAAATATATAAAAATAAAATGTTCAAAGCATTTAAAAATATTTTGGCCTCCATAGTTCTGCATATTTTTGAAAAATAAATTTTAGAAATATTAATATATTTTAGAAGCATTTAAACACATTTTGGCCTCCATAGTTTTGCATATATTCTGAGGGAGTTAAAAAAACAGGGAGTTAAAAATAAATGCAATTTCTGTCTAATATCATACAATGCAAATAAATAAGGTCAGAGACAGAAAACAATATTCACATTTAAGCCTGGAATATTTTTAGATATTTTTCAGAAAGTCCAGAAACTGACCTCCATGTGTGACGTCTTGAGACTCTGAACATTGTTTCATAACATTTAATATTAGCTGTAACTACAGATCAAATGAAGAGGGTGTTGCCGAAGCTCATCCTGACAGACGTAATTCTCGTTCTCAGGTATAAAGCATATTTATGTGCTGTTATCTTAAAAAGAAGTCTGTTTTTCAGTCTATCTGCAGCATGTGTTATTGCTCTCCCCGTATTTCTGGCGCTGGAGGCGGTTTTCGGTCCAGGAAGAGCGAGAGCTCAAACAGAACATGTTCTTATTTCCCTTAAGCCTCTCGCATCACATGCGCCGCACAACAAGATAAGAGCGCAAACAAACCACAAACACCGGTGTAACCACACGAAAGCGAGCTGGAAATGTGTCAAGAGGAGGTTCTCCTCGAGATCGTGTCAGAACCAAACTCTCTGACTTAATTGAAGAGGCCAATGAGGTCAGATGGAGCTTTAACGAACGTCTTCTCTGTCGTTGTCGCAGGTATGGAGCAGCCGATGGACATGGACCGTGGCTTCTTCAGGAAAGTGGACGTTCCCGATCATGCTCACTACATAGTGGCGTTTTTCGTGGCCGTCATCGGGGCCGTGGGAGTGATCGGAAACGTGCTGGTCATGTACGCCTTCTTCAGGTAGGAGCTTTCTAAGCATTTATTCTTATGAAGCTGGGGCTCTTTTTGACAGTAAAGTGTCATCAGTTTTTGGAGGAAAATGTTTTATTTTTCAAAAAATTCAGAGGAAACTTAATGCATTTCAGGTTGCATGTACACTACCAGTCAAATGTTTTTCAATAGTAATATTTTAATGTTTTTAAAGACGTCTCTTCTGCTCAGCAAGCCTGCATTTATTTGATTCAAAGTACAGCAAAAACACTAAAATGTTAAAATATTTTTACTATTTAAAAAAACTGTTTTCTATTTGAATATATTTTAAAATGTAAATGATTTCTGTGATCAAAACTGAATTTCCAGCATTTACTCCAGTCTTAAGTGTCACATGATCTATGATTTTATGAATAGAAAGATCCAAAGATTTGACTGCATGGTTCTTTGTGAAACCAAAAATGGTTCTTCTATGGCATCGCTTGAAGAACCTTTTAAAGCACCGTTATTTTTAAGAGTGTAGAATGATTTCTGAAGGATCATGTGACTGGAGTAATGATGCTACAAAAATCAGCTTTGAAATCACAGGAATAAATTACATTTTAAAATATATTCAAATGGAAAACAGTTATTTTAAATAGTAAAAATATTTCAAAATTTCAAAAGTCAAAAGTATTTGGACAGTAAGATTTTTAATGTTTGTAAAGAATTCTCCTCTGCTCACTAAGCCTGCATTTATTTGATCCAAAGTACCGCAAAAACACTAAAATGTTAAAAAAAAATATTGCTTTAAAAAACAAAAAATATTTCATAAAAAATACAGTAAAAATACTATTTTTTAATCAAATACACTTCAAGTCAAAAACATTTGGAAAGTAAGATTTTTAATGTTTTTAAAGACGTCTCTTCTGCTCACTAAGCCTGCATTTATTTGATCCAAAGTACCACAAAAACAGTAAAATGTTAAACATTTTTTGCTATTTAAAATAAATGTTTTCTATTTGAATATAGTTTAAAATGTAAATTATTTCTGTGATCAAAACTGAATTTTCAGCATCATTATTCGAGTCTTAAGTGTCACATGATCCTTGATTTTATGAATAGAAAGATTCAAAGATCACCATTTATCTAAAATAAAAAGCTTATGCAACATTATACACTATACCATTCAAACGCTTGGAGTCGGTATTTATTTATTTATTTATATATATATTTTTAGAAATTAATACTTTTATTTAGCAAGGATGATAAAGACATTTATAATGTTACAAAAGATTTCTATTTCAGATAAATGCTGTTCTTCTGAACTTTCTATTCATCAAAGAAACTTGAAAAAAATTTTACTCAGCTGTTTTCAACATAATAAAAATATTTAATGTTTTTTGAGCAGCAAATCAGAATATTACACTCTTAGAAATAAAGGTGCTTCACGATACCATAGAAGAACCTTTTTTGTCTAAATGGTTCCATAAAGAACCTTAAACATCTGAAGAACCTTTATGTTTCACAAGAGGTTCTTTGTGGTGAAAGGAGGTTCTTCAGATTATGTAAAGGTAAGAACGAGATGGTTCTTTAAAAAACCTTTGACTGAATGGTTCTTTGTGGAACCAAAAATTGTAGAAAAGTGTAGAATTATTTCTGA
The DNA here is from genome assembly GCA_036247105.1 of Cirrhinus mrigala. NCBI lineage: Eukaryota > Metazoa > Chordata > Actinopteri > Cypriniformes > Cyprinidae > Cirrhinus > Cirrhinus mrigala. The sequence continues at coordinate 28,187,871 of CM070016.1, forward strand.
AGGATCACATGACTGGAGTAATGATGCTACAAAATTCAGCTTTGAAATCACAGGAATAAATTACATTTTAAAATATATTCAAATGGAAAACAGTTATTTTAAATAGTAAAAATATTTCAAAGTTTTACTGTTATGCTGTACTTTAGATCAAATAAATCCAGGCTTGGTGAGCAGAAGAGACTTCTTTAAAAAACATAAAAAAAGTTCATAAAAAATAAAGTAAAAATACTATTTTTTAATGTATTTTATAATCGAATACACTACAAGTCAAAAGCATTTGGACAGTAAGATTTTACCGTTTTTGCTGTACTTTGGATCAAATAAATGCAGGCTTGGTGAGCAGAAGAGACTTCTTTAAAAAAATTACAAATCTGACTGGTAGTGTATTTCATTAAAAAATACAGTAAAAAAAAATTGTGAAATATTAATACAATTTAAAATAGCTGTTTTCTATGTGAATATCTGCTAAAATGTAATTTATTTCTGTGATCAAATCTGAATTTTCAGCATCATTACTCCAGTCTTCAGTGTCACACAATCCTTCAGAAATTATTCTAATATGCTGATTTGCTACTCAAGAAACATTTATGATTATTATCAATGTTGAAAACAGCTGTACTGCACGATTTTTTTTTTTTGGAAACAGTCATATATTTTATTTTTCAGGATTCACAGAGGAATAAAAAGTTCAAAAGAACAGCATTTATTTGAAATAGAAATCTTTTGTGACATTATAAACAACTTTACTGTCACTTTTGTTCAATTTAATGCTTCCTTCATAAATAAAATATTAAATTATTTGTGAATGTTTATAATATTACAAAAGATGTTTATTTCAATAAACTCTGTACTTTTCAAATTTTCTATATAATTTAAAAAGTCCTGAAAAATAAAATGTATGACCATTTCCTCAAAAATATTGTGCAGCACATCTGTTTTCAACATTGATAATAATCATAAATGTTTCTTGAGCAGCAAATCAGCATATTAGAATGATTTCTGAAGGATCATGTGACACTGAAGACTGGAGTAATGATGCTGAAAATTCAGCTTTGCATCACATGAATAAATTATATTTTAAAGTAAATTAATATAGAAAACAGTTATTTTAAATTGTAATAATATTTCACTATTTTTACTGTATTTATAAATCAAATACACTACAAGTCAAAAGCATTTGGACAGTAAGATTTTTAATGTTTTTAAAGAAGTCTCTTCTGCTCACTAAGCCTGCATTTATTTGATCCAAAGTACAGCAAAAACAGTAAAATTTTGATATATTTTTACTTTTTAAAATAACTGTTTTCTATTTGAATATATTTTAATTTTAGCTTTGATCACAGAAATAAATTACATTTTAAAATATATTCACATAGAAAACAACCATTTTGAATTCTAAAAATATTTTAGAATTTTTACCGCTCAGAATATACGATAATCGCTCAGAAGTCCCATTCTGATTCGCAATCCGTGCTCTGAAGAACCGATCTGAATAATGATTCACAAACCCTCTCCGAGATTCCGATCTGAATCAAATGATTTGCGATACACGCTCCGGAGTTCCATTCAAAAGAACAGCATTTATTTGAAATAGAAATCTTTTGTGACATTATAAATGTATTTACTGTCAGTTTTGATTGATTTAATGGATTCTTGATAACTGTTTTCAACATTGCTAATAATCAGAAATATTTGTTGAGCAGCAAATCAGCATATTAGAATGATTTCTGGAGGATCATGTGACACTGAAGACTGGAGTAATGATGCTGAAAATTCAGCTTTGATCACAGAAATAAATTACATTTTAGCAGATATTCACAAAGAAAACAGATATTTTAAATTGTAATAATATTTCACTATTTTAACTTTATTTTTGATCAAATAAATGCAGCCTTGGTGAGCAGAAGAGAATTCTTTTAAAAACATCCTCATTATTACAAACTTCTTCCTAGTCTAATTATAATGTGGGTAACAGATCGATTTGATTGTTCATATTGAAATCTCAGACGTTTTGAGCAAATCTGAGCACAGTTTGAGCCACTGCTGTGCTCTTTTGTGACACAAGATCTGATTTCAAGACTATTGCTGAAGTTTGAAAAGTACCAGCAAATGTTGTGAAATGTTTGTTAGTCTTAATAACTCTTCAGTCCTGCGTCACTGCTTGTGTGACTCACTGTTGATTTTGTCATTTGTTTTAATTACTCTTACTGCTGTATACTTGAAGTCTAGCAGTCTTGACATGGTTTTATCCTGACGGGTTTATTTTAGTCTTTGCTGAGAGGGACGGTTTGCCGTCAGTAATAGAAGATGACAGCAGACACGCTGCAGCTTCATTGTTAAAATACGCAAGGGAACATGTTCAAGATACTTTAGATTTATTGCAGGTACAGTTGTCAGAATTACTGTATGTAATTTCTGTAAATAACTATAAACCAAATGAGATTAATCAAGATAATTAATCAAGTTAATATTGGTCTTTGCTCAATATCACATTATTGTGCATCTCTGAACAACACACAGTGGTGTTTTGTTACTGAATGAATCCTAAATACTAAATGAATCGAGTGAGTGAATGATTCAGTGACTCATTTATAAATTTGTTACTGAATGAAGCCTCTGATTGAACTGGTTGAGTGAATTATTCAATGACTCACTCATTAAAACAGTGACTTGCCGCTACCTACTGGCAGTTTTAGATTATTTCATTTTTTAAACATAATTTCATATTTCCATATTAATTTATAAATCTGTCTGTGTTGGTTCAAATCTTAATATTAGTCATATTAACAGGTTTATATCTTTTCTTTACAAGTATGCAGTGAGTAACTAAACCTTTTAGATTTTAAAATCTTGATATTTAGTCAACTGAAACTAGTCTAAAACAATTCAGATGAGTAAGTTATGACTAAGTTGCATTTTAGTGAAAAGACTATGATTAAAAAGAAACCAAGACTTGCCATATTTTGGAGGTCTTATAGTATTTTTAGTATTCGGTGACTGCAGTCATGAAGTCCGTCTCGTATGATCTGTGATGCTCTTGTGTGATGCATTCGGTCTAAATCCTCTAGGGCCACTGACACACTTTTTGCATCTGTTCAGCTCTCACTTTCAAAGATCACCGCTTTCTGTTTCTTATACATCACATCTCTGAAGACAAAAGTGCAAAAGGGCCTGTGATACTGAGAGACAAACAGACCTGCACTCACATGCTGAGTAATGCACATAAATATAAAAGATCATGTACTCACCCTCATGTTGTTCCAACCTGGTATGTCTTTGTTTCTGTGGAAAATTAAAAATTAAAGGAGAAATTTTGAAGAATGTTTTCAGAATATTGAGTATTGAGTATAAAAACACCATGGTTACTATAGGTAACCGCAAATGAACCATGGTTTTGCTACACTAACCATAGTTTAACTATGGTATTTGTAGTAAAACTGTGGTTATACAAATGTTAATCAGTCTGTCAAAAAATAAATAAATAAAAATAAAAATAATAATAACCTGTGTATACTTTCTTTTTCTTCTTTGTTTTGTTTTTATAAATCTGCTGCCTTAATGGTTTAATGTTTTGCACTGTTTAATTAAAAAGAATGAAAGAAAGAAACAAAGATTTGCCATAACCGCTGGGAAGTCCCGATCTGAATCAAATGATTTGTGAACTGCACTCCGAAGTCCTGATTTGAGTAATGATTCACAAACCCGCTCCAAAGTTCTGATGTGAATCAAATTATTTGCGATCCACGAGCCGAAGTTATGATGTGAATAAAAAAAATGATTCGCGATCCGCGTGTCGAAGTTCTGATGTGAATCAAATGATTCGCGATCCGCGTGCCGAAGTTCCGTTGTGAATCAAATGATTCGCGATCCGTGCACCGAAGTTCCGATGTGAATCAAATGATTCGCGATCCGTGCACTGAAGTTCCGATGTGAATCAAATGATTCGCGATCCGTGCACCGAAGTTCCGATGTGAATCAAATGATTCGCGATTCGCGGGCCGAAGTTCTCATGTGAATCAAATGATTCGTGATCCACGCGCCTAACTTCCGATTTGAATCAAATGATTCGTGATCCAAAGTTCCGATGTGAATCAAATGATTCGCGATTTGCGGGTCGAAGTTCTGATGTGAATTAAATGATTTGCGATCTACGTGCCGAAGTTCCGTTGTGAATCAAATGATTCGCGATCCGTGCACCGAAGTTCCGATGTGAATCAAAGGATTCGCGATTCGCGGGCCGAAGTTCTGATGTGAATCAAATGACACGCGATCCGCGTGCCGAATTTCCGTTGTGAATCAAATGATTCGCGATCCGTGCACCGAAGTTCCGATGTGAATCAAATGATTCGCGATTCGCGGGCCGAAGTTCTGATGTGAATCAAATGATTCGCGATCCGCGCGCCTAAGTTCCGATTTGAATCAAATGATTCGTGATCCAAATTTCCGATGTGAATCAAATGATATGCGAACCCACTCTGAAGTTCCGATGTGAATCAAATGATTCGCGATCCGTGCACCGAAGTTCCGATGTGAATCAAATGATTCGCGATCCGTGCACTGAAGTTCCGATGTGAATCAAATGATTCGCGATCCGTGCACCGAAGTTCCGATGTGAATCAAATGATTCGCGATTCGCGGGCCGAAGTTCTCATGTGAATCAAATGATTCGTGATCCACGCGCCTAACTTCCGATTTGAATCAAATGATTCGTGATCCAAAGTTCCGATGTGAATCAAATGATTCGCGATTTGCGGGTCGAAGTTCTGATGTGAATTAAATGATTTGCGATCTACGTGCCGAAGTTCCGTTGTGAATCAAATGATTCGCGATTCGCGGGCCGAAGTTCTGATGTGAATCAAATGACACGCGATCCGCGTGCCGAATTTCCGTTGTGAATCAAATGATTCGCGATCCGTGCACCGAAGTTCCGATGTGAATCAAAGGATTCGCGATTCGCGGGTCGAAGTTCTGATGTGAATTAAATGATTCGCGATCCGCGCGCCTAAGTTCCGATTTGAATCAAATGATTCGTGATCCAAAGTTCCGATGTGAATCAAATGATATGCGAACCCACTCTGAAGTTCCGATGTGAATCAAATGATTCGTGATTTGTGCTTCGAAATCCTGCTTCAAATAATGCAAATCGCCATTTCAGATTGTAACTTTGGAGCATTGTAAGCCTTATTTGTAAATGATTCATTGCAATCTTTATGTCATCTTCTATGTCAAATTAAAAAATGTATATGTATAATCTTTTTTGTCAGAGGTGGCACAGAAAAACACAAAAGTGGCATGTAGGTGTATTTACAGAAATTAATAAAGCTCAGTGGTGACATGGATGTTTTATATTCATAACAACGTGCATTTTCATATATGTTTATATTCAGAATTCATAACAATGTGAGATTAATGTTTTATTATTAAATTTTGAAAAACAGAAATATTGACTGATGAATTTAAATGATTTAAATAACTGAAATGATGATTTAAAAATAAAACAAACTAAAACTACTAGTAGGTGGAGGCAAGTCATTGAGTTCATCACTGAATCATTCAAATTATTCGTTTAAACGGCTGATTCATTCAGGACCTAAGTAAGTGACTGTCTTCATGAATGGGTAATTGAGTCATTGATTCATATTCCTTTAAAAGCGCAAGTTCATTCATAAACAAAACACTGCTGTGTTTCCTTGGAGATCCTCAGTGGCTCAGCTTTGAGACTATTTTTGTTGACAAAATTAGAGCAAAGTCAGACAATATTGTTATAGTCAGACAATGTCATAAAACGTAAATAATCATATTTCTATTTATTAAGCATTAACTAATATTAATGAAAGCTTTAAAATATTTATGCATTGTGGTAATGCATTAATGATAGCAAATGAGATTTTACTGTAACATTAACCAATATTAATATACGCTTTAAAAACACTATATAGAGATCATTGTAATTTTATGTTAGATAATGCAATAACTATAAAGTTAACAAATTAGACCTTATTGTAATTTTTTACAATTAAAGTAAATAATTGTATTTCTGTCTTGCATTCACTAGCATTGACCAGACTAGTTTATTTCCTAATGCATTAACTAATATTAAAGATGAGATGTTAGATGAGATGTTTTTGGTTTTTTGGGGGGCTTTTTTTTTTTTCAAAGTTATGACTTCTAGAAAATGCCGTTTCCATTGGTCCGCAAACAATGTGATTGCATAATGTAATAAAATGAAGCTATGCAATTATGTAACATGTTGCACACTGACTGTAAACAATGCAAAATGTTTTTGACCGTAATAAATCAGATGCACATGCGAGCCTGTAGGGTTTGGGAATCTAGGGGTGAAGGATAATCATGTGGAAGCAGACAACAACCATCAGTTTCTCAATGGTCATTGACAGGAGACAGAAAGCCACTGACGGCCTCATCACAGGAATCAATGCCTGACCTCTTTAAATGCTTTGTCATTTAAATCTCCATTAACTTGGCTGTGTGGTGGACAAAATTTACTAAATGTGCTCAGACATGCATTAAAAAGACCAGCCTGACAAGATCATTAGTGTATGCTTATGCTATACATGCATTTTCTATCAAATTTACTTCCATCAGAAGACAGCTTTATTTCTTTAGAGTAGCATATGCACTGATGAATGCTTCATAATAAAATAGGAATACTAGTCAGTAGTCATTTGTCAAATTTGAATAACGATAAGGTATTTTTATATTCTGGGTATCTCAGTTCATGCATCTGCATATTAGAGCAACAATTCAATCAAAAGAAGAAAATTTGCTGCAAATGTGCTCATCCTCAGGCCATCCAAGATGTAGATGAATTTGCCCACAAGATCACTTGCCCACCAATGGATGTGAATGAGTGCCGTTAGAATGAGAGTCCAAACAGCTGATAAAAACATCACAGCAATCCACAAGTAATCCACACCACTCCAGTGCATCAGTTAACATCTTGAGAAGACAAAAGCAGCAAATCCACCATTAAGATGTTTTTAACTAAACTACAAGTCTATAATCCATAATAACGCTTACCCCAGTGAAAAAGTGGTCTGGTCTGAATCAGGAGAGAAATCTGCACAGATCACGTACCGTTTACAAGCCAAAACATCCAAAATAGCCAAAATAATACTTCCTCTGGTGAAAAAGTCCATCTCATGTTGTCTCTCACATCAATATCCAGCCACATATTTGTTTAGAGCTGTTTTGGACTGTTTTGGCTTGTAAACGCTGCTTGATCTGTGCAGATTTCTCTCCGGATTCAGACCAGACCACTTTTTCACTAGAGGAAGCGTTATGGATTATGGACTAGTATTTTATAAAAAAACGTCTTGATGGATTTGGTTCAGCTTTTGTCTTCTCAAGATATTAACTGATGGACTGGAGTGGTGTGGATTACTTGTGGATTATTGTGGTGTTTTTATCAGCTGTTTGGACTCTCATTTTGACGGCACCCATTCACATCCATTGGTGAACAAATGATGTAATGCTGCATTTCTCCAAATCTGATGAAACAAACTTGCCTACATCTTGGATTTTTGTCTAAACTATTCCTTTAACATTGTCCAATATATGCGACACAGAGGCAGAATCCATCTCTGTCCAGAAATATGTCCAGTGTTACCTAATAACTGAGATCAACAGCAGCATTAACAGACTCTCATTATACTGTACGTGTGGATTTTCCCCCTGACTGAGAATCACTCAAACTCGTCCTCGTGAAGTAAGCTGCAACCTCTCTCTGGAGGTCGTCTGTCAGCTGAGAGCTTTCTAGGAAAGACCATGTTGTTCCCGTGAAGTGCTGCTGGAGGCTCTAATGCCTGATGAACTGGGACGAGGGGTTTCAGTAGGTGATGATGGACGACTTTCAATTAGACGAAATTGTGTGAACTGCGACTGTAGGATTAATGAGATGATGTGCAATCACAGTGATTGTTGTGTGATGAATCATCTCAGATGCCACGTGTTGAATCAATGAAACTATTTAACACCATCAAAGCGTGTAGAAGTTTCTAGCACTGTAATCATATTTCTTAGATTGAAACTTACTGGACTAAAGTAGCTTGGCTGTACTTTATTCTCCATGAATCATTTTTTAGAAGAATCAGTGAGTCTCAAATCTGATCATCAGGATCTTTTGAGGAACGTTTGTTTCCAGAAGCTTTACTTTATGGGGTGGTTGCTAAGGTGTTGCTGTGTGGTTGCTATGCGGTTGCTATGGTACGTGGGGTGGTTCCTAAGGTGTTGCTATGCGTTTGCTGGGGTACTCAGGGTGATTGCTAGGGTATTACTAGCATGTAGTTAGCATGATTAGCAAGTTGCTAGTATGCTGTTAGCATGATTTCTAGTATGATTAGTATGTTACTAGCATGTTGTTAGCATGATTAACAGGTTACTTGCATGCTGTTAACATGTTTTAGCATGATTAGCATGCTACTACTATGTTGCTAACATTATTTGCAAGTTGCTAGCATGTTTCTAGCATGATCAGCATGCTACTAACGTGTTGTTAGCATAATAAACAAGTTACTAGCATTTTGTTAGCATGTTTTTAGCATTATTAACACGTTACTGGCATGTTGTTAACGCGATTAGCAAGTTACTAACATGTTGTTACCATGTTCCTAGCATGATTATCATGTTACTAGCATGTTTCTAACATGTTAGTATGTTGTTAGCATGACAAGTTACTACACGTTACTACCATGTTGTTAGTATGTTTCTTGCATGGTTAGCTCGTTGTTAGCATGATTAGCAAGTTACTTGCATGCTGTTAACATGTTTTAGCATGATTAGCATGCTACTACTATGTTGGTAGCATTATTTGCAAGTTACTAGCATGCTAGTAAAATATTAGCATGATTGGTATGTTACTAGCACATTGTTAGCATGATTACCAAGTTACTAGCATGTTTCTAGCATGATCAGCATGCTACTAACGTGTTGTTAGCATGATAAACAAGTTACTAGCATTTTGTTACCATGTTTTTAGCATTATTAACACGTTACTGGCATGTTGTTAACGTGATTAGCAAGTTACTAACATGTTGTTACCATGTTTCTAGCATGATTAGCATGTTCCTAGCATGATTATCATGTTACTAACATGTTTCTTACATGTTAGTATGTTGTTGGCATGATTAACAAGTTACTACCATGTTGTTAGTATGTTTCTTGCATGATTGGCACGTTGTTACCATGATTAGCAAGTTACTATCACGTTTCTTGCATGTTGTTAGCATGATTAACAAGTTATTAGTATGTTTCTAACATGATTAGCATGTTGCTAGTATGTTGTTAGTATGATTAGCAAGTTACTAGCATGTTTCTAACACGATTAGCATGTTGTTAGTATGTTGTTAGCATGATCAACAAGTTACTAGCATGTTGTTTGCATGTTTCTAGCATGATTAGCGTGTTACTAGCATGTTGTTAACATAATTAGCAAGTTACTAACATGTTTCTAGCATGATTAGCAAGTTACTAGCATGGTGCTAGCATGATTTAGATAGCTAGATAGATTAAAATATCAGAAATATTTGAGTGGAAATTGTACAGAGAAGGGAAGCTTCTCTGACTTGGGTTGCTCTATCTTTTCGAACTTGGTGGTTGTAGCTTTAGAAGTCTAGGAAGAGATACACTTTAAAATTTAGTCTCAGAAGTAGTAGTAATAGTAGTAGTTTAAATATGATTCCGCAAGTTGGCTTTTTCAAGCCAACTTAAATATCAGCATCTGCACCAAATTGCATATTTGTGCTCAGTTTGAGTCTGTGAATAAAACTGAGCTGTTTTTTCCTCTGTATTCTCACTATATCTGACTATAGGAACCATAAAAGCCTGAAGGATCAAATATGAGATTCATATATTGAGGAAATGGCCATAAGTACCAATATCTGACTATAGGAACCATAAAAGCCTGAAGGATCAAATATGAGATTCATATATTGAGGAAATGGCCATAAGTACCATGCTTTTGCTTTACTTTTACTGCAAGCTTTTGAAAGTGGAACCGTATCTGACTGTAAAAATTTATTTTGCGTTTCAGTAACAAAAAGCTCCGAACACCTCCAAACTACTTCATCATGAATCTGGCAGTGAGCGACTTCCTCATGGCCATCACTCAATCGCCCATCTTCTTCGTCAACTGCATGTACAAAGAATGGGTGTTTGGTGAAATGGGTACCTACTTTCTCCGTTCTCCCCATCCAGACGCTTACTTGCGATCTGTTTCCGTATCACACATCTGCTTCTCCACGCAGGTTGTAAGATGTACGCGTTCTGCGGCGCTCTGTTCGGAATCACATCCATGATCAACCTTCTGGCCATTTCCATCGACCGCTACGTCGTGATCACCAAGCCCCTGCAGGCCATCCGCTGGACGTCCGGACGGCGAACGCTCATTATCATCCTCCTGGTCTGGATCTACTCTCTGGCCTGGAGTCTGGCCCCACTTATGGGATGGAGTAAGTGCAACATCTTTCCCTTTGTTTTTGGATGAGACAGCAATGTTTTTTTGACTTTCTTGATTCTGTTTTTGGTTGGACAGGTTCTTATATCCCGGAAGGCCTCATGACGTCCTGCACATGGGACTATGTGACGTCCACACCGGCCAACAAAAGCTACACCTTGATGCTCTGCTGCTTTGTGTTCTTCATCCCTCTTGGAATCATCTCTTACTGCTACTTCTTCATGTTCCTCGCCATTCGTAGCGCAAGCAGGTACAGTGTGGTGATCCAGATTTTTTTTACATTTTCATGTTCATACATTTTAACATTCAAAAGCTTTTTTTTTTTTTCTTTTTGGTAAAAAAAAATATTTAAATTAAAACTTTTATTTAGCAAGGATGCTTTAAATGGATCAAAAGTGATGATAAAGACATTTATAATGTTATAAAGTATTTTTATATTTTAGACAAATGCTGTTCTTCTGAACTTTCTATTCATCAAAGAACCTGAAAAAAATTCTACTCAGCTGTTTTCAACGTCATAATAATAATAAATGTTTTTTGAGCAGCAAATCAGCATATTAGAATTATTTCTAAAGGATCATGTGAAAATGAAAAGTCTGGAGCAACGATGCTGAAAATTCAGCTTTGAAATCATAGGAATAAATTACGTTTTAAAATATATTCAAATAGAAAGCAGTTATTTTAAAAAGTAAACATATTTGAATTGAGACAGAATTGTACTGTTTTTGCTGTACTTTGGATCAAATAAATGCAGGCTTGGTGAGCAGAATAGATGTCTTTAAAAAAACATTTAAAATATTACTGTTCAGAAACTTTTGACTAGTAACGTAGTTTTTGTTTTATTTAGTTTTAGTTATTTTAGTACTTTAACTTGAAAAATAGAGAAAAATTCCTTTGGTAACCAGCTGAAATAAATTTTAAATGTTTTATTTCATTTTCTTTTTTAATTTTATTTCAGTTAATGTTAATTTCATTTCAGCTTATTATTTTCCATTTAAAAATCTCACACTTTTTTAGATTTATTAATAGATTTTTTCAGACCATATTTAACATTTGATAAATGGCTTTAAGAATATTGAATACAGAATAGAATATAATATTGTAGTTACAGTAGTTGCTGTAGCCGGTGTTAATTAAGAATAATTTAGATAATGTTACAGTTATTGTTAATATTTTCTATTAATTTATTTATATTTTCTCTTTTATTTTAATTTTACTTAAAATGTTAGTCATTTTGTTTTGTGTTCTTATATAGTTTATATAGTTTTTGTTTTAGTTTTAGTTAGTTTAGTACTTCCACTTCATGAAAGTGAGAAACTTTGTCTTGGCAACTAGCTGAAATAAAATAACTTTTATTTTATTTTATTTTAAGTTATTATTTTCCATTTCAAAATCTCATACTTTTCCAGACTTACTTGTAGATTTTTTCAGACCATATTTAACATTTGATAAATGGCTTTAAAATCCAACTGTTTACATGTATGTTACATTCAGACTATTTTGTTGCCAAATAATTTTTAGAATATAGTAGCTACAATATTTGCTGTAGCTGGTGTGAATTTAGAATCATTGATTTAATATTACAGTTACTGTTAGATTTTATTTTTAATATTTTCTCTTTTCCTTTTAATTTTGCTTAAAATGTTAGTAATTTTGTTTTGTGTTTTTGTCGTTTTATTAGTTCTAGTTTAAAAAAAAAGTTTTTTTTAGTTTTTTTCTAGTTTTTTTTTTTTTGCTTATTTAGTTTTAGTACTTAAAAATAAACAAAAATGAGGATTTGCCTTGGCAACTAGCTAAAATAAGTTATGTTTGTTTTATTTTATTTTATTTTATTGTTAATTTTCATTTAATCATTTTGTTTTGTGTTTTTGTCATTTTATTACTTCTAATTTTAAAAAAAGAAGTCTGTATAGTTTTTATTTTTGTTTTAGTTTTATTTAATTTTTTTTAGTACTTAAATTTAAATGAAAATTAGAAAATTTACCTTGGCAGGTGGCTGAAATAAAAGTTTTGTTTAATTTTATTTTATTTCAGTTAATGTTAATGTTCAATTTCATGTGATTATTATTGTCAATATTATCATTATTTACATTAATTTACATTATAGAAATTAAATGTATATTAATATGTATTAATATTGTCACAGTCCCATCATCCATCTTCCTGTGTGTTCAGAGATCTGGAGAAGCTGGGCAGTCACGTGAGGAAGACGGCGCTCATCCAGCAGCAGTCCATCAAGACAGAGTGGAAGCTGGCAAAGATCGCGTTTGTGGTCATCATCGTGTTCGTGCTGTCCTGGTCTCCCTACGCCTGCGTCACTCTCATCGCCTGGGCAGGGTAACTATCAGCGGCATCCGCTTGAAATGACTTTGTGTCATTGGTTTGGCAGTTGGTTAATTGTTTTCCAATGCATAGAACACAGAACTAAATGCAGATCTGTAGGTATTATTAGGTTGGCTTGATTACATGCTAGTGACATGGTAGTCATGATAGAAACATGCTAGCAACATGTTAGTAACTTGTTAGTCATGCTTAAACATGTTATCAACATACTAGTAACATGCTAATCATGCTAGAAACATGCTAACAATGTGCTAGTAATATGCTAATCATGCTAGTGACATGTTGATCATGCTAGAAACATGCTAATCATGTCAGAAACAGACTAGCAACATGCTAGTAACTTGCTAATGCTAAAAACAAGCTAGTAACATGCTAGCTAGTCATGTCAGAAACATGCTAACAACATGTTAGTAACTTGTTAGTCATGTTAAAACGTTATCAACATGCTAGTAACATGTTAATCATGCTAGAAACATGCTAGCAATGTGCTAGTAACATGCTAATCATGTTAAAAACAAGCTAGTAAAATGCTAGTAACTTGCTAGTCATGTTAGAAACATGCTAGCAACATGTTAGTAACTTGTTAGTCATGCTTAAACATGTTATCAACATACTAGTAACATGCTAATCATGCTAGAAACATGCTAACAATGTGCTAGTAATATGCTAATCATGCTAGTGACATGTTGATCATGCTAGAAACATGCTAATCATGTCAGAAACAGACTAGCAACATGCTAGTAACTTGCTAATGCTAAAAACAAGCTAGTAACATGCTAGCTAGTCATGTCAGAAACATGCTAACAACATGTTAGTAACTTGTTAGTCATGTTAAAACGTTATCAACATGCTAGTAACATGTTAATAATGCTAGAAACATGCTAGCAATGTGCTAGTAACATGCTAATCATGTTAAAAACAAGCTAGTAAAATGCTAGTAACTTGCTAGTCATGTTAGAAACATGCTAGCAACATGTTAGTGACTTGTTATTCATGCTAAAACATATTATCAACATGCTAGTAACATGCTAATCATGCTAGAAACATGCTAGCAATGTGTTAGTAACATGCTAATCATGCTAGTGACAAGTTGATCATGCTAGAAACATGTTAATCATGTTAGAAACAGACTAGCAACATGCTAGTAACTTGTTAATCATGCTAGAAACATGCTAGCAGCATGCTACTAACATGCTAATCATGCTAGTAACATGCTAGTCATGCTAAAACATGTTATTAACATGCTAGTAATATGTTAATCATGCTAGCAACATGCTAATCATGCTAGTAACATGTTAATCATGTGAACAACATGCTAATAATGTTAGAAAGACAAGCAACTTGCTAGTAACATGTTAATCATGCTAGAAACATACCAGCTACATGCTAATAACACGTTAATCATGCTAGAAACATGCTAGTACTTTGCTAGTAATACCAGAAACATACTAGCAACATGCTAATCATACATATTAACATGTTAATCATGCTAGAAATAAGCTAGCAACATGCTAATCATGTTAGAAACAAGCTAGTAAAAGGCTAGTCATGCTAAAAACATGTTAGTAACTTGTTAGTCATGCCAGAAACATGCTATTCATGCTAGAATCACTAGAAACATGCTAGTAATTTGCTAATGCTAGAAACATGCTAACAACATGCTAATCATGCTAGTAACATGTTAATCATGATAACAACAGGCTAATAATTTTAGAAAGACAAGTAACATGTTAATCATGCTAGAAACAGGCTAGTAACTTGCTAATCATGTTAGATAAAGGCTAATAACAGGCTAATCATGCTAAAAACATGTAAGTAACTTGTTACTCATGCCAGAAACATGCTAGTAACTTGCTAATTATGCTAGAAACATGCTAGTAACTTGCTGGTCATGCTAGCAACATGCTTATCATGCTAGTAACATGTCAATCATGCTAGAAATAAGCTAGCAACATGCAAGTAACATACTACTCATATTAACGACATGCTAGTAACCTGCTGGTCATGCTAGTAACATGCTAATCATGCTAGTAACATGTTAAACATGCTAACAACATACAAATGATCTAATCTATCTATATAAAGTTTAAAACTTCAAGCTTTTACAGCTGCTTTAAACTTCCAGGCGAGGCTTCCTCAAGCCAACCTAAAGTTTGGTTTGACAAACTTTATCTAGTTATTCCTTGCTCACCAATGGATGTGAATGGGCGCCGTCAGAATTAGTCCCCCAAACCGCTGAAAAACATCACAATAATCCACAAGTATTATAGATTATGGACTCATATTTTAGTTAAAATTGTCTTAATGATGGGTTTGTTTCATCTTTTGTCTTCTCCAGAAGTGAACTGATGGACTGGAGTGGTGTGGATTACTTGTGGATTATTGTGATGTTTTTATCAGCTGTTTGGACTCTCATTCTGACAGTTTCTCCCAAAGTAGTGTTCGGATTCAAAGTCTAACCACGCAGAAGATCTGAGACTTTCTCAGAATTCCAGGATAAAGAGACGTCCTTTTATAGAAGTACTGTCCACTGCAAAAGGCCATGTTTATCAGTTGAATTAAGGGCTGCTGGGTTCACTGAGGCGATGGGGACCGCGTGGGGTGAGCCCGGCGTGATGCTAACACCTCTGTGTTAGCGTTAGAGTTCAGTCTGCTGGAGGATAGGAATAATCGGGTATGTGATTCTTTCCGCTCAGCTAACAACACCTCTAGGTCACTTCCGTGTCACGTAAACAGCCACTGCAGAGGTCACCGGCTTCTCCTGAGCGCTCACAAACACTCTTTTGCTTTATTCAGTCTATGAAAATCTTCTTAGAGTTTTTGTCTTGGTTCCTAGTACAAAAACACTACAAAAAAATCATTTTTATATTTAGTGTTTTGTCTTGTTTTCCAGTACAAATACACTATAAAATATGATTTTCTTATTGAGTATTTTTTATTTATTTTATTTTTTATTTTTATTTAGTCTGGTTTTGCAGTACAAATATCTAAATATTATTAAATCAGGATTCATTTACTTGAGAAGCAAAATGACTTGAGATATTAAGTTGTTTTCTGAGAAACTGTATCAGAATTTAAGTGCATTTACGCTTAAAGCAAGAAAAAGCTTTTTTCTGTTTGTCTTACTCTATTGACAGATATTTTCTTGTTTTTAAGCTCACTTAATTAAATGCATCTTGTTTTTGTTGTGTTTTTGGGGGATATTTGCAATGGAAAAATAATTTTGTAATATAACATATACATATAAAAAAAAAAAATTTGCAATATTTGGAATGGCAAATTTTTTTTAAAAAATTTGTATCTACGCATTGTAAAATGAAAATATATTTACTGGAGAAGCAATATTACTCAAGATATTAGGTGGGGTTTTTTACATGTTGCATTTCAAGTAAATGCATCTTGTTTTTTTTTTTTTTGTTTTTTGTTTTTTTGATATTTGCAATGGAAAAATCATTTTGGAAAAATATTTATTTTGCAATATTTGCAATGGACAAATAATTTTCGAAATTTTTTTGCAATATATCTACAAGTTAGCAATATTACTCAAGATATTAAGTGTTTTTTTTTTTTTACATCATTTTGCATTTCAAGTAAATGCATCTTGATTTGTTTGTTTGTTTGTTTGTTTTTATTTGCGATGGAAAACTCATTTTTAAAAAATACTTTTTGCAATATTTGCAATGGAAAAGTAATTTTGGAAAACTTTTAGGAACACATTATAAAATAATACAGTTTTAACATTATAAAATATATTTACCTGAGAAGCAATTTTACTCAAGGTTTTTTTTTTCCCGGAAGAAAAAAGTCAAAAATGAACAGAGTTCATGCTTAAAACAAGAAAAAAGCCTGTCAGTGGGGTCAGGAAAAAAATCTTATTTTCCCTATTTGTTAAGTTTAGTTTTCTGCCTCTATTGACAAATAGTTTTTCAGTCTTTAATCATAAGCTCACTTTATTTTATATTTTATTTTATTTTATTTTATCAAAATTAGATTCATTTTATTTATTTTTTTAATTAATTTATTTATTTATTTATTTTTTTTTTTGAAGATCTTAAGTCATTTTGCATCTCATGTAAATGTATCTTGATTTTTTTGGATATTTGTACTGGAAAACATAATTTTTGAAGTGTATTTAAACATTGTAAAATGTTTTAAGCATAAATAGAGTTTATGCTTAAAACGAGAAAAAAAAATCTATCAGTGGTTTCAGAAAATAATCTCAATTCAAAGGGAAAGCAGATTATTTTACTTACTTTTCTCAAATTCAGGTATCATTAACTAGGTTTTGATGCATACCAGGACTGCAAATGTCACAGGCAATATTTCCTTGCAAATGATGCTTGAAGAAAAGCCCAGCATGAGTTTCTGTGCAGCAGGGATGTGCAGCGTCTAGAGCTGAAGATGTGCATTGGTTGTTATTACTCGTTTTCCAGGTACAGTCACGTTCTCACGCCGTATTCGAAGGCAGTTCCTGCGGTGATTGCCAAAGCATCAGCCATATACAATCCCTTCATCTACGCCATCATACGCTCCAAGTACAGGTTCGTTCAAGTGCAGTTGTCTTTGCAGTCAAACCAAACAATACTGAGACGTTACGTGACGCAGTGTATATTTGTGATTGTGATTCACAGAGACACGCTGGCTGAGAAGGTGCCGTGTCTGCATTTTCTGGCCCAGTCGTCACGTAAAGACTGCATCTCGGTGTCCAACAGCGAGTCGTCCTTCAAGGAGCCCATGCTCAGCCGACAGTCATCAGGGTCAAAGGTCAAGTTCCAGCGAGTCTCTTCTATGTCCACCGCAGACACGGTTAGTATTTTACCAAGAGGAGACTGAATAATGAAAATGTTTTATCATTCAGTTCAAGCATGACCATGTTATTAAGAATGCCGATTGCACAATATAATGTACACTACCAGTCAAACGTTTTTGAACAGTAAGAATTTTTTTTTTTAAGAAGTCTCTTCTGCTCACCAAGCCTACAGCATAAAATTTAGAAATATTTTACTATTTAAAATAAATATTGTCTATTTGAATATATTATAAAATGTAATTTATTTCTGTGATCAAAGTTGAATTTTCAGCATCATGACTCCAGTCTTCAGTGTCACATGATCCTTCAGAAATCATTCTAATATGCCGATTTGCTTATTATTACTGTTATCAATGTTTAAAACAGTCAAGTACATTTTTTTCAGGATTCTTTGATGAATAGAAAGATCAAAAGATCAGCAGTTATCTGGAATAAAAAACTTTTGTAACATTATACACTATACTATTCAAAAGCTTTTTTTTTTTTTTTTGAGGAAAGAAATTATAGAAATGTATTCTTTTTTTATCAAGGATGCTATAAATTGATCAAAAGTGATGATAAAGACATTTATAATGTTATAAAAGATTTCTGTTTCATATAAATGCTGTTCTTCTGAACTTTCTATTCATCAAAGAAACCTGAAAAAATTCTACTTGGCTGTTTTCAACATAATAATAATAATTATAATAAATGTTTTTTGAGCAGCAAATCAGCATATTAGAATGATTTCTGAAAGATCGTGTGACACTGAAGACTGGAGTAATGATGCTGAAAATTCAGCTTTGATCACAGAAATAAATTATATTTTAAAATATATTCAAATAGAAAACAGTTATTTTAAATAGTAAAAATCTATCAAAATGTTACTGCTTTTGCTGTACTTTGGATCAAATAAATGCAGGCTTGGTGAGCAGAAAAGATTTATTTAAAAACATACTGTTCGAAAACTTTTGACTAATAGTGTATTTATAATGAGAATCCAGTACTAAATCAAGGAGTTAATTATTTTAAAAATAGATATGACTTAATTTAAATGTGTTAATGCTTGAAAAAAGAAACATATTATTTTCTCTTTGAATTAAGTCTATTTGTCTTACCCTTCACTTTGATGGCTTTGCATTTCAAGTAAATTCATCTGATTCATTTTATATTATTTTATTTATTTATTTATTTTTAAATAGTTTTTTTGCAATGTATGTACATTATAAAAATGAATATATATTTACTTGAGAAGCAATATTACTTGAGATATTAAGTGGGATTTTTTTCTGAAAATAAAAAAGTTCTTGCTTAAAACAATATGTTAGTGCGGTCAGAAAAAAAGTGGACTAATTAGTTTTTCTTGTTTTAATGAAAAAAAAAAAAATATATATATATATATAGACAAAAATAGTAATGACAATTATTTTTGCAGTGTATTTAAACATTCTAAAATCAAGACTGTTTTCTAAAAAAGTAAAAAAAAGTTTATGCATATATATTGAAATGGGAAGAGAAACCAGTTTGTGATTTATGTATGAATTTCTTTAGTATAAAACATGTATTAATTTAATGTCCTTTATAAAAATGATCTTAGACCAAACTTTCATTCAGAAAATACAATAATCAACATTTTTAAAAAGCTTTCTCCTGGAATAGTTTCAGAATTTACATTAAATTGAAAAATTCTATATAATTGTTATAACTGGTAGTGTGAGATCCACAGTCATTTAGTTGTACAATGGCCAGTAAGCCTAGCGTTTTAAAATTTGTTGAGATTTTAAAGGTCATGCAGTGTATTAATCATCATGGTGGCAGATTTCTGATTTGTGACCCTGGAGCACAAAACCAGTCTTGAGTATCACGGGTATATTTGTTGCAACAGACAACAATACTCCGTATGGGTCAAAATGATATTTTTTTTCTTTTATGCCAAAAATCATTAGGATATTAAATAAATATCATGTTTCATGAAGATACAGTGCCCTCCACTAATATTGGCACCCTTGGTAAATATGAGCAAAGGTGGCTGTGAAAATAAATCTGCGTTGTTTATCCTTTTAATCTTTCATTCAAAAAATTCACAAAATTCTAACCTTTTATTGAAATATAACAATGGAAAGCAGGGGAAAAATCTCACTTCGAAATAAACACAAAAATATGGTAGAATATCTAGGAGTCTTAGACCTTTTCAACGATGTATAGTATGTCATGATTAGATTAGGATTTATTTGAAATGTGGTGAAGTAAACTTAGGCTTCCCACAGAGTGGACGGTGACAGTTAAAAGGTTAATCAAGGTTAATGTTTTACTTTTTTAACAAATAAAATCTGAAATGTTGGAAAAATGCAATGATACTTTAAAAATATGAAACCAAATCACCAGTAGGTGGCAGCAAGTCACTGTCTTAATGAGTGAGTCACTGATTCAACCAATTTGTTCAAACTGCTAATTCACTCAATAAATGACTGTCTTTATGAATGGCTCACTGAATCACTGACTCACCCGATTCGTTTGCTTGGAACTATTTTTTTGTGGGAAAAATGGTTAATAACGTGTCTAATATGTGAGTCAGTTAATATTAACTACTCGTTTATTGAACTACTGTTGTATAAAATCAGTGTCACATTTGCAGTCGTGCTTGGTCATGTGATGTCGCTTACCTATATCATGTTACATACATTATTTATCATTTTTTATCACAGTATGTTTTCTTTCTGTTCCTTTTTAACATCTGTTCATGTTTGTTTCTTAGTGTGTGCTGTTGCGCCTATTAGTTTTGATACTTCCATGAGCCAGATAGGCTGTACATAAGCCTCAACTGATGCAATCTTGATACTGTCCGTCTGTTATCAGTCACCGTTTACACTGAAAGTAATAAAATCAGAATCCTTTCCAATAAACGTTTGCCAGCCCTGTAAAAACAAATGATTAAAGTAGTAAAAATGGCAGTTATGACTTTTATGCCAAACCTGGCTATATATACATTAAAGTGTATGTGCTTTAGGTCTGGAGTGATGTAGAATTAGATCCCGTGGACCAAAAGACTTTTAGAAACTCACATTCAGCCAGTCTGCTGAGAGATGAAGGATGGAAGACGCAAACTAAACAGGCCAAGAAGCAGAACAAGAGGCGAGCGGAGGAAAACCACAGTGAAGAGAAGGTAAGGTATGTGCTTCACATGAGCCACTACAGTAAACCATCATTATTTAGATCGTTATTAGTCATGGACATGGGCGGACCGGCAATTCTGGCAAATGCCAGAGGGGCCGGACCGTTTTCTTTAACGTGGGCCGGTCAGATTTTATAATGCCGCTGTACAATGTGGGCTGGCCAATTGCATAAATTTATCCAGATAATTAATTATAGTAAATGTACGTAGTAGAGTTGGGGTACTCAGACTCGAGTCCGGTCTCGAGTACAATTTTTAGGCGACTCGGACTTGTCACGGACTCGGATGCATTTTTACTCTGACTTTTTTCGGACTCGGAAAATATGCCGAGTCCAGAGACAGTTGACGGAAACGTCACTGACTCGATGCATTATCACGAAAGCGGTATTCAGTATTTGCATGAGTTTTTAAGTCTTGTCCAGTAGGCTACGGGTGTATGTGTGCACACACACTCAAAGCGCGCTCACAGAACGTGCCTCTCAGTGCGCGAATGCTGAACTCTCTTTCACTTCTAACAGGTTCTGTTATTGCTACACACATGCTCGTCTTGGAGACTGTTCATGCAAATGAAGTCGGTTTTGTCTTAAGTAAACCTGAACAGTTGGGAGAAATGCTGATGCGTCAAAATATTTAATCTGTGCGTCAGATCTTATTTAGAGGCTTTTGCAACTGAACTCTTCATATATATATATATATATATATAATTATTTTTTTTAATTACTACTCTAGACTGAATGGTAATGTATCACATTTTCCATAAAAATATGAACCAGCACAACTGCTTTCAACACTGATAATAATCAGAAATGTTTCCTGAGCAGCAAATTAGAATGATTTCTGGACCAATAGAAAAGCACCATAAAAACAGTCCACATTCTGCACTACATTCCAAGTGTTCTAGAGCAGAGCATTGTGTCATATGGACTGATATTATGGTAGGTATTTAACTTTAGTGATATTAAACTGTCCCTCTAAAAGAGATGTGTCAAAAATCTTCTAACTTATTTACTATTTGTCACATACACCAGGAAAAACAAATTCTAAAGAAGTATTACCCGTCATTCATTAAGTGTTATTTAGTGTTATGAAAAGTGTTATAAAAAAATGGAATGCTGAACAAAGCATCTGTCAAAAGCATAATTGCAAATGTTTTATCCATCACAGCCTGCGGTCACAGAAAGCGGCTCTTTGAACGACTGTGGCCTTGACCTGGTGTCCGAGTCTATCAACATGGCAGCCGTTCCTCTTCTCATGGCCAAAAACACTCCTGAGGAGGAACAAGAGGAGAAGGAGGAGGAACAAGAAGACAGCAATCCTCAGAGCCCCCTCAACAACAGTCTGGCTTTTTACGAAGACACGGAGGAGCCGCAAATCATTAGCGGTCCCACGTCAGAGCAAACCAGAGAAGACAAATTAATACTTGACCTCAAGAGCCTGAACTGCTCCGGTGAGCTTCTGGAGTCTGTGGAGAAATTCCTCTCGTGAGACTGAGACCCAGAAATCCTCTTCTTTACGTTTGTGTTTCACTGAAGACGTTTGAGAACCACAGTCTTCCGCCGAGTTTTCACATCAGCATTTTAGTTGCCGAAGCAATCGGACCACGTTACTTTGCTGCTAACAATGAATCGGAAGAACGAGTTATGAAGTTATGCTTTCACCCATCAAATATGCTTCAACTTCACACTTCAGCCACAGTAGACGTAGCTGGAAGAGACACAACCACTGTTATGCACGGTATAATGTGACATTTTGCCCTTTAATGAAGAATGTTCTTACAGATATGCATTACACACATCATAATGAAATTCATTTCACTAATGGAGTGTTCTGGGTTCAATACAGGTTGAGCTCTATTGACTCATTTTTGATTGTCGATTACTATAGAAAATTATTGTGACAGCAGACACACATAATTTTATTTTTGTTAAAACACTGAATCATTCAGTCTGTCCTTTTTTTTTTTTTTTTGCTTGTCATGCATTATCAAAGTAGGTCATATGAGTACATTTTGCTGCATGCAAATGTTCCCGTGTTCGATCATAACACTTAAGTTATTTGATACATAATATACTTTCACACTGACAATGTTCATTCTGTAAGTGATTCTACCACAATAGTCACACATGAACATGTATCGTGTATTTACAAATGAGGTCAAAATTTTACATACACCTTACAGAAACTGCAAAATGTTAAAAATGCAAAAAATGCAAAACTATTTTACCAAAAATAAGAGGGATTATACAAAATGCATGTTATTTTTTTTATTCAGTACTGACCTTAATAAGATATTTCACATAAAAGATAATAATAATAATAATAGTTGAATTTATAAAAATTACCCCATTCAAAAGTTTACATATGTTAGATTCTTAATACTGTGTTGTTACCTGAATGATCCACAGCTGTGTTTTTTGTTTAGTGATAGTTGTTCATGAGTACCTTGTTTGTCCTGAACAGTTAAACTGCCTGCTGTTCTTCAGAAAAATCCTTCGGTTACCACAAGTTCTGTGGCTTTTCAGTGTTTTTTTGTATTTGAACCCTTTCCATCAATAACTGTATGATTTTGAGATCCATCTTTTCACACTGAGGACAACTGAGGGACTCATATGCAACTATTACAGAAGGTTCAAACACTCACTGATGCTCCAGAAGGAAACACGATGCATTAAGAGACGGGGGGTGAAAACTTTTGAATATCAGGGTAAATTTAAGGGAAGACACTGCAGGCAAAAACACAGTTTTTGAGAATTTTGAGATTCTGAGCTTTTTGGTTTTTCCAAAAGTGTTTTGTCAGACTAGTGGAAAAAAAAACAACCAAAAGACACTGTTAAGTGTTTATTTTATAGCACTGTTTGTGTCAATAGATTTCAACTACAATACATATTTTTAAAGGCTGTTTTCTCAAAATGAGTTTTTCTACCTACACTGAGCCATAAATCCCCGCTTCAGTAGCACTTACACACACACCAAACTTTACATTTTTATTCCTGTCTATATCCTAGAGAGGAATTTGTTCATATATAATTTCCTTTTTTTATTCCCCCAAAATAATGAAAATATATTGTTTTCTGTCTAGTATTTTCTGAATTATGGAGGGACAAAAATGATAAATTCCCTCTGTAAAAACATTTTACTATATGTCAAAAAAATTAAACAAGAATTTTGAAAATGACTCACCCAGTGTTCAGATTTTTATACTAAGAATTTATGCAAATTAGTGCATATTTCATTAACGAATGCCTCATTTTCATATTTAATGGACCACAAAACCAGTCATAAGGGTAATTTTTTTTAAATTGAGATTTATACATTATCTGAAAGCTGAATAAATAAGCTTTGCAAAAATTCAAAATACTGAGAAAATCACCTTTGAAGCTGTACAAATGAAGTTCTTAGCAATGCATATTACTAATCAAAAATTAAGTTTTAATATATTTTCAGTAGGAAATTTACTAAATACCTTAATGGAACATGATGTTTACTTAATATCCTAATGATTTTTGACATAAGAAAAAATTTTGACCCATACAATGTATTTTTGGCTACTGCATTTTTTTTTTTAAATTTTTACCCCATTTACCTGCAGTGTCTCGCCTTAACTTATTTTGTCTTCTGGGAAACTTGTAATGATCTTCTGTAGCTTCTGAAGGGCAGTACATGATATTTAGGCAAAATACACATCTCCATTCTGTTCATAAGTTTTCACCCCCCGGCTCTTAATGCATCGTGTTTCCTTCTGGATCATCAGTGAGCGTTGGAACCTTCTGTAATAGTTGCATACGAGTCCCTCATCTGGTCCTCAGTGTGAAAAGATGGATCTCAAAATCATACAGTCATTGTTGGAAAGGGTTCAAATACACAAAAATGTTAAAGAACCTAGGAATCTGTGGGAAATGAAGGATTTTTATGAAGAACAGCAGGCAGTTTAAGTGTTCAGGACAAACAAGGGACTCATGAACAACTACCACTAAACAAAAAAATAAACAGCTGTGGATCATTCAGGTAACAGTATTAAGAATCAAATATATGTAAACATTTTTTATAAATGTAACTATTATTTTCTCTTGTTGGCTATATGTAAACATCTTTTAAGTGAAATATCTTATTCAGGTCAGTACTAAATAAAAAATAGCATGCATTTTGTATGATCCCTCTTGCTAAAACATTTTGCAGATTCTGCAAGGTGTATGTAAACTTTTGACCTCAACTGTTTATAGTGTTTTATACAATATGGATTGTTCCAAAGCAGCTTCACAGAAATAAACAGGAAAAACAGTACTTTAAAAATTTATCAATTATGAAATTACTTCAATTTGAGCTACAGTATAAGCAGCTCTACAGAAGACAATAGTGTGATTACTCAGCTTAATGTCAGTTCAGTTCAGTTTAATGACAGTGTCGATGTTGCAAAGTTCATTGGTTACGAAACAAATTAGATTCAGCTGTAAAGCGGCTCTATAGAAGACAATAGTGTCATTACGGAGAACTGAATCAACATTGAACTAAATTGAGCGCCGTAATGGCATTACGTCGCTCAATTTAGTTCAATGTTGATTCAGTCCTCCACTTGGAGATCAGGATGTGCTAGTCTTGTTTTGTGAGTATTTTATTTTGCAATAGTTGAAATATTTTAATATTTAATGTCCGACTGCTGTTGTAAGTGCTTTTCTGTAACTCAAATGATGAGTCAAAATTGTTTAATGTGTTAATGGACATTACAGGACAAATACTTGTGATAGAGCTTGAATTATACTGAAGCACAAACTTTTCTTAAAGTTCATCCATTACTGTAAAACACAGATACTGTAAGAACAACCCATTGGATGTGATTCCCTGTTAACTAATCTCTCCAAACATGTTTAATTTCTCTATCCTTGATCTTGTTTGAAGCTTTAGGCTTCTTTCGGCTGTATGTTATCCAGCACCTTTTGTGCATGTCCCAAAACGAAAACATAACTAGTCCTGTAGCACCTGTATGTTCTCAAACCCTATGTTAGAACATTTGAGTGGTTTGTGAGGAAAGATGTATGTAAGATACAATGTAAAACAACAAAAAGTGGCCTGAATCTTCATCATGATTCTGATTTGCATTTGCATTTAGGCTCTTGGCATATGCATCTACACCAAAACAACACAATGCACATATATTACAAACATACATATGTTTGTTAAAGCCCTGATTGGCCATTTTGTGTGCCAATCAAATGCTATCCAATGAAAATCCACAGGACACATGCCAAGTGTTGTGTATATTTTCATACGTTCTGTGTTATCATTATTAATAATATTAATTGTGGGGTTAAAAATGCAACAGAGATTTATTGTTTCGTGTACAGTGAAATACTGCATTGGACTGACTGATCTTAAATGAATTGTGTGCAAAAATGTTAATATCTTAATTTCCAGGATTATTTCTCTGTCTGGATCTTGTTTGCTCAAGCATTAGAGAGCCTCAGGTAAGTACAGGTCAAACCTTAAACTTACGTTATGAAATGTTGGTGTCGTATTGGCCTATGACGTGTGGTCTAGAGTTCTGGTTAGTCTCCATCAGCACTGAAGTTAAGAACGACCTTCATTTCCAAACTTTTTGCACTTTTGCGGGCTTGTGAATGGCCTATAAGGGAGTGGAACAAAAGTAGTATATAACTCTACACAGGAACCTAATACCAATTGATGCTATTGATTATTTTGAGAGGTATTATGTTAATAATCATCAATAACTATGGATGATTGGGGTCTGGTGTGAGCTTTGGGCATTGTTGCATTGTCACAATATCTTCAATTTAATGCCATAAAATAGATTTTATATAAAAATAAAATCACTGTAAAATTTAAATAGTCCTTTCCCAGTGTGGTTATGTAAACTGTTATTCTTTGCCTTTCATTATCTGGGATCTCAAAGCGAAGTCAACCGGACAGCCTCACAGTTTCTTCCTTTCTCTGAATCATCAATAAATTTCGATCGTAGAAAAACAACATTGATTAAACGTCAGTCTTAATTTACCTGTCACTGTCCAGCCATTTATTCGCGTTTGATCACAGCTGCAGATAGATGGTTAGTGCGGGTAAACTATAGAGCCTTTGTTAACCACTGACCCAGGATGTAACAAATATATATTTCCGACGGATCTGATTTTGAGGCGAATATGCGAATATTAGCTACTGTGGCGAAAGCTGAATTCATGAATATTAATTAGCCTAACCGTCAAATCGTCCACGAGTTCTTTTTGATTGGATGAAAGTTTAAAAAGTGGTTTTATGATGAGGGCTTGGCTCATGAATATTAATTTTTAATGAATTCTCCATACGAACTTTACCCCCCCCCCCCCTTTTTATTTTGCTACATACCTTATGGGTTAGCTGTATTATATTGCATTTAACATTGGTCTTTCCAAACCCATTAGTTGCTTTGTTT
Organism: Cirrhinus mrigala; assembly: GCA_036247105.1. Taxonomy (NCBI): domain Eukaryota; kingdom Metazoa; phylum Chordata; class Actinopteri; order Cypriniformes; family Cyprinidae; genus Cirrhinus; species Cirrhinus mrigala. Next base: position 28,215,067 of record CM070016.1, read on the forward strand.
ATCCAAGGGCGTACAATTTAACTGCAGTGTGCTCAAACTATTTCAAATATAGTAAATTAAGCTACAAACTCGATCATAATGCACAATGTTTCCATCTAACATGTATTTTGAGCTGCAGCTCGTCAAATTAGCAGTTAGCAGTAACCAGTTACTTAACCTGAATATCTTTGTAGATTTGTGTTGGATGGTTATCTTTGGAATTGAAATATTGATATTTTTTGTAAACATCATACTTCTTTCGCTTATTTACCTTAATGAGTTAAAACTAACGAGCTAAGCCAGTAGACATTAAACATGTAAACTATTTAGGGCAGATGGGGTGGATAGTATGCACACTGGGAGCAGGGTTTGATTTAGATCGGGACATCGGATCCGGTTCGCGAATCATTTCGCGAATGGAATGATCCGCGCTCCGAATCCTGATCTCAAATGATGGTTCGCGATTCATTATTCGGATCGGGGCTTCGAGCGCGGATGGCGAATCATAGCTATAAAATCAGAGCTCTCTTCCAGGCTGAGATAACAACAATTCCCTACGTAATACCACATTGGAATAATATTGTGGAGAATATACCTTGGGAGAAGGTATGGACCTTGCCTCATAAGTATCTGCTTACCAATAAAGTAAAAGAACTGACATTTAAACTGATTCACAAATGTTACCCGACTAAAGTCTTTCTTCGGAAATATAAGCCTGACATTGAAGTGAACTGCAGTTTTTGTCATTCATCTGAAGAAGACTTCACTCATTTGTTTTGGCAATGCACCCACACAGAGAAATTTTGGTCTGATTTTTTGGTGTTTATCCAATCTTATTTTGCAAGTGATTTCTCATTTTGTTTTAAAGATGCTTTGTTTGAATTATTTGAATATTCTAAGGAGAATACAGGAAAATATTACATAATTAATTTGTGTTTTCTGTTAGCTAAATTTCACATTCATAAACAAAAGTGTACTGGCTCTGAACCTCTTTTTTCTTTGTTCAAAGTGGACTTGGATAAGTATGTGGAAACTATCTAAAGTTCTGCTAATTTGAAAGCTATGAAAACCGTATCTCTGTATTCATCCTTTGTGTCATCTTAAGATGTAATGTTATTACATTTATTACATTATTGCCCTGTTTTTTTTTCTTTGTTTATTACCCTGGCAGCAAGTCTGTATATTCTTTTTTTTTTTTTTTTTTTTTTTTTTTGTATGTTTTTCTTAATTTTATTTTGTCTGTAATTGTACTGTCTTGATGTTTTGGATATCTGTAATGTTTAATTAAAAAAAAAAAAACGCTCTGACTTCAAATGGCGTATGGCAAATCATTTGATTTGATTCATTCAATTTGCTAAATGATTCACAAACCCGTTCCGATCTACATCAAATGATTCAAGATGCATGCTCCAAAGTCCTGACCTGAATCAAAGGATTCACAATGCACGAAGTTCCAAACTAAATCTAATGATTCGCGATACCTGATTTGAAGTCCCGATCTGAAACAAATGATTCGCAATCCGATTGTGAATTATTTTGCGACGCAATGGTTTAACTGATTCAGAGTTTCGAAAAGCTCAGTTTCACCCATCAGTATGTGCTTTTTAAAATAGTTACAAGCGACGTCAAAATCTGAAAAATTAATGACTTTTAATTTGATCTGGTTTTTGCTAGTGAATCTCTCGAAATAAATGATCGAAGTTAAAAAAAAAAAATGGCGAATCATTTAGATCGGAACTTCGGAGCGGGTTTGCGAATTGAATGATCTCATTTCGCAAAGTGAATGATCCGCGCTCCGAGTCCTGATCTGAAATGATGATTCGTGAATAATTATTCAGATCGGGGGTTCGATGCGCGGATCGCGAATCATTTTATGCAGATTGGGGCTTCAAAGCGTGTATCGGGAATTGTTTGATTTAGATCGGGACTTCGGAGTGGGTTCGCAAATCATTTAGCGAATTGAACGATCTGCGCATCGAACCACTGATCTGAAATGATGATTCGCTAACCATTATTCAGATAGGAGCTTCGAGCGCGAATCGCGAATAATTTAATTCATATCGGGGCTTCAAAGAATTGTTTGATTTAGATTGGGACTTCGGGGCAGGTTCGCGAATCAATTCGCAAATTGAATGACCCGCGCTCCGAGTCCTGATGTGAAATGATGGTTCGCGAATCGGGCTTCGAGCGCGAATCGCGAATCATTTGATTAAGATCGGGGCTTTAAAGAGCATATCGGGAATCGTTTGATTTAGATTGGGGCAGGTTCGCGAATCATTTCGCGAATTGATTGATTCCCCGATCTGAAATGATGGTTCGAAAATTTTAATTCAGATTTGAACTTCGGAACGCGAATCGTGAATCATTTGATTCAAATCGATGGGGACTTCGGAGAGAGCTTCTAATTTTTTTTTATTTTTTATTAAACAGTACAAAAAGTCAAACCATTAAGGCAGTACAGTTATAAAAACAAAACAAATAAATATAAAGAATAAAATAAATAAATACACAAATACAAACATAATTCAAATACAAAATTAACCATATGGTTTTATTATAGTAAAAGTATAGTGACCTTTTTTTTTTCTTCTTCTTTTTTTGTATAACCTTACCATTGTTAAACCATGGTTCATTTGTGGTTGCCATGGTTTAACTAAGAACCATGTTTTTTTCCCACCTTGACCTTATAAAGACATAGGATGAATATAGAATTACCGTTTTCACTGCTTTAGGATTAACTTTGGATAATTTCCATGCTCTTATCTAGATCAACTGTGAATGAAGATCACGTTTACCATGATTTGACTGTGACTGTAATCAGGACATTTTTCCACAGGCAGCAATATGGACAAAAATACCACTTTCGTATGAAAATCATTGTCTGCAGTGTTGCTTGTAGTAATGTTTGTCCAGTAGATGGCAGTATTTGACCACATTATTTGAACTAGCACTCTGCAGCTCACAAGTGAATCAGTTGATCACTGAATTGAAATGATACAAAACAGATCTCACCTGATTACTGATAAGACACCGTTTGTACAAAACAAGACACAATGAAGATTACCATCTAATGCTTTTGTTCTGAAACAAGTTACCGCTTGTTGTCATCAACTAAGAGGAATTTGCCGGTATTCCAGGCATGCACATCCACTCCAATAAAAACAGCAATGGGAAAAACTGACATCAGCTTGTGTTGAGACTGATCATTGTGTCACTTACACTGGCATGAGCCGGGCGTCTCCTGCATACGTCTCACATGACATCATTTAGATTGTTACCTATGCAGGGCATGACTGCTTATTGTGAGACAGTTATTGTTAGTTAGTCAAAAAAAAAAAAAAAATGAACTGACCTTTTTGATTGTTTGTTCTTAGAATTGACCTCAGATATTATTACTGTAAATTATTTTCTCGGTTTCACAGCCTCAGAGCTTATAAGTAATATTAATTATAAGTTAATGGCACTTTGACCAGCTCTGATGGATTATTTTAGCGCAAATAAGTCATGAACTATCTCTAAAGTATTAAAAGTGCTCTTGGCATCCAGTCGAATGTATTTTTGCCCAGTGTTTCCCGAATGATTATTTTAATCTTAGATTATTTGTGGCTACAGTGTTTCACAGTAAAATATTTGTAGACAGACCAGTATTTTGCACATGAAACAGATCAAAATACCTTCTCATGCCTGTACAAGAAAACAAATGACTCGAACTGCATGTCTTGATGTATCTTATTATTTATATAAATATTATACAAATTAAATTGTATACATTACCAGTCTAATGTTTTTGAACAGTAAGATTTTAATGTTTTTTAAAGAAGTCTCTTCTGCTCAGCAAGCCTGCATTTATTTGATCCAAAATACAACAAAAGCAGTAATATTGTGAAATATTTGTACTATTTAAAATAACTGCTTTCTATTTGAATATATTTTAAAATGTAATTTATTCCTTTGATCAAAGCTGAATTTTCAGCATCATTACTCCAGTGTTCAGTGTCACATGATCCTTCAGAAATCATTCTCATATGCTGATTTGCTGTTTAAGAAACATTTATTGCTATCAATATTTAATACATTTCATAGAAATTAGTACTTTTATTTAGCATGGATGCTTTAAATTGATCAAAAGTGATGATTAAGATATTTATAATGTTACAAATTTTCAGATAAATGATGTTCTTCTGAACTTTCTATTCATCAAACGAACCTGAAAAAAATCTTTAGCTGTTTTCAACATAATAATAGTAAAAATAATAAATGTTTTTTTGAGCAGCAAATCAGAATATTTGAATGATTTCTGAATCTGATTTCTGATCATGTGACTGGTGATGTAATGATGCTAAAAAATTCAGCTTTGAAATAATAATAATAAATAATATTCAAATACAAAACAGTTGTTTTAAATAGTGAAAATATTTCTAAATTTGCTGAGCAGAAGAGACGTCTTTTAAAAACTTTAAAAATCTTACTGTTCAAAAACTCAACTAAATAAATAAATAAATAAATATCCAAATTAATACCAAGTCCTTAAGACTGATTAAAGTATAACATAATCACATTATTAACATTAGCCAGGAATCAAATCAAATCAAATTAAATCGAATAAAACATTACAGCATTACATTTTCAGCACTTTTGAGTTTGTTCCAGAACTTTTAACTTAGAATTTTAAGTAATTAAAATGTTAATATGGAATAATTTATTGTTATTTTTTTTTCTTTATCATTTCTGCAATAAAAAAGCACATCAAAAACACTGTTCCAAAGTTCTCTTGTGTAGATACTGTAATAAAACAAATGCAAAACGTTTATTTGTGCCGTGTACAGAATTCACAGGTAAAAGAAATGTTGCAAAAGTATAAATCCTGTGTAGTGCTGCCAGCTTTCAGCCCATCCATCATCATGTTGGTGACGTCATCGCGTCAGTGTAGAGCTGAGGGAATTTCCTTCAGCGTGTGTTAAAGGGGCGGAAGTCAGTCAGAGCTCGCTGCAGTTTCTAAACTCGTTTTGTCTCTCCTCCTCATTCACAGTTGGACTCCACAGCGGCTCAGAGCAGCTCAGAGGTGAGTGACATGAACACGCGTGTCGGTGCGCTTTAAACGCGCTTTCTTGGAACTTTGCATGGACTCGGCGCGACAATGTAACAAATGAAGTTGACAGTGTTACAATTCGCGCGAAAGTAACTCGTTTTAGCGTCTTACTCTGATGCGAATTAAAGTTCCTGAAAGTTTCAAAAACGGATTTATGTTGTCAAAACCATAAATTATTAAAGGTGATGTTTACCAGTGGCTGTGCGTTAACTTCTGAGGGAGGAAGTTTAACGGTTCCTTATTTTTCGCGCTGTGTCAGTTTTGAAAGGTAAAGCGGTTTGTGAATATTGTCCAATGAGGAAGTGGTTAACTGTTCATGTTTTCGTAAAGTTTCAAGAGGGTGTGTCAGTATAGCGTTCGATAAGTAGATTTATCGGATGTACTTGATAAGCTATTGTGTAGCGATTTGATTACGGGTTTATTAAAAAATCGTTGTCGTTGCAAGTGTAACTTTCAGGTGTCATTCTGCTGTCATTTTGTCCTTGAGAGCGCTAGTTTTAAATTTTAATACATAACGTGAGAAAAGAGTGTAAGATTGTTGATTCGTGTGCCAGTTTAGAAGATGAAGTCCTCAGTTTAAAAGCATGTTGATGTATTTTGCTCTAAAAGAGATGTTGCATGTTAAACAACAGACATGTGAAGCTCTTTATTGGCATCAATGCTTTATTAAGATCCATGCACTCCTAAAAATAAACATTCCCAGTGGGTTTTTGCAGCAGTGCCATAGAAGAACCATTGTGGGTCCTTCAAAAAGTCTATCTAGAACTGTCATTTTCTTGGTGTAAAGAACTTTTTAAGAATCTGAAGAACGTTTTGTAGAATAGAAGAGTTCGCCAACAAAGAAAGTTTATTTTTGCTCTTTCAAGAGCAGTTTACTGAAAGATTCTTTGAGGAACCATCCAAAAACGGACTGTTGGAGAATGACGCCTTTTAAGTGGATAATATAGGTTATGTTAGCAAACACACAGTTTAAATGCAGTATGAACGTAATCATCAGTCATTTCATGTAAGTTTGGTTGTTCTGAATGACTAACCAGTCAGTGACCTTAAGCAAGAAAGCGAGTAGTGTGCTTGCGTGCATGTACATACTATATTTTCATACAGAATTGTCCCCAGAAGTGAGCTAAACTTGATGAAGCCTTCCTTAGGGACTTCTAGGGAAGTAGTCGATCAAAACCAGGATGAATGTAGGTGGAATTGAGACGCTCTAAGACTTTACCAACCCCCCTAACCTTCCCATGCTATAGACAGAATTGAGTCATTACAGACGGACGTGATTCAACACGCCCCAACAATACGGGAACAGGCGTCTCCGGTCTGCAGGTGATGCCTGTAGGAACTTCACCATTGGGATTCTTCAATAATAAGTTGGTTATAGTCTAGTAAAACACAAGCACATTTTGTTCTGATGCATTCCTGTTACATAAGAGCCAATGAAATGCAGGTAATCATTAGCTGGTCACAAAGCGCACCTGTGTTTTACAGGGAAGCGTTCGCAGCTGACTAACCAAAATGGAGCAGCGTCTGAGAATGTGTTTACGGGTCACGTTTTGCCGTTTGTAGGTTCAGAGGTCAGACCTGCGTGGCTAAACATTAAACTGTTAAATGTTGCACTGAAAGTCCAGCCGTGTTGGAGCTTGTTTCTTTATGAGTTGACGTAGTAAATTCCTAAATTGCCACCTATGGATCGGTAGCTCAACCCTGTCTACACACGCAGTGATTTAACGGCTGTCATGCTTGTGTTATTTTAGAGCTTGGATGGATGTAGAATTAGGTAATTTCTCCATTAAATGGAACTTTCCAGAAACTGGAAAATTATGCCGTTTTTGGCCAATATGATGTTTGGCTTTGATCTTAAGCTAAACAAAGGTTCTTTATTGGCATCGATGGTTCTATGAAGAACCTTTAACAACTTTTATGAGAACTGCTTATTGAAAAGTTCTTTGGGGAACAGAAAGTGGTCTAAAAATGAAGGTTTATTTCACTAAATAAAATGCAGTGCCTTTATTGGACGGCTGGATACCAGGCTGTCCATTTTCCTGGGTGTGCCTTTGGTATCGCGTCGTGCCCGTCATCGAGCAGCCTGGCGCCGTTCGCGCAATGAGAAAGCCAACTGTGACTGACAGATCAGTGGAAAGGATTGCTGGTGTTTACTCAGTTTTAGCTCATATGGTGACTGACATGTTAACAGGGTTCGTGATTAAAGAACTTGAGTTTGACTTTTTGAAATTGAAGGCCTGGAAAACCCTTGAAAATGGCAATATTCCTGAGGAGGTACTTGAAAGGTGCTTGATAATGGATCTGTGAAATAAGTGTTTAATTTTGTCAATAAGCACATATCTTTTCATGCAAAATTCACTTGTAAACATAACTTTTTTTTTTTTTTTTTTTTTTTTTTGCTTATTTCAGTTAATGTCAAAAAACAATCAAGCTAAGCAAGTAGTAGTACTGTCAGTGTTGTGTAAACATGGCTGAAGATATGAAAAGAGGAACGGATGAACCAAATCAATTGAGTCATTTACACTGGAACTGCTCTGACTGATTTAAACTTGACTTTGACAATTCATTTTAAGAGCCATTAATTTTTCGCATTTCAACATCCTGATGGGCGAAACTTTTCGAAACTCCAAATCAGTTAAACCATTGCATTGCAAAATGATTCACTGTTTCGAAGTGCTCTAATTAGATTGCCTATCGTGAATCGTTTGTTTCAGATCGGGACTTCAATTCATGTATCGCAAATCATTTGATAGAGTGAATCATTTTGCGAATTGAATGATTCAAATCAAATGATTTGTGATGCGTGATTTAAAGTCCCGATCCAAATCAAATGATACGCAACGTAAATCAAATGGTTTACGAATCATTGTTTAGATCAGAACTTCGGAGCGTGGATCGCAAATCATTTGATTTAGATCGGAACTTTGGAGTGGGTTTGTGAATCTTTTGCTTTAGATCAAATGATTCACAAACCCGTTCGTGAATCTTTTGCTTTAGATCAGAATTTGGGAGCGGGTTCATGAATCGTTTGACTTGGAACAAAACTTTAGAGCGGGTTTGTGAATATTTAGCTTTTGATTGGAACTTTGAAGCGCAGATCGTGAATCATTTGATTCAGTTCGGGACTTTGTTTGTGGGTTTGTGAATCATTTGATTTAGATTGGACCTTCAGAGCAGGTTTGTGAATATTTAGCTTTAGATCAGAACTTCGGAGTGTGGATTATGAATCATTTGATTCAGATCGGGTCTTCGTTGTGGGTTCATGAATCTTTTGATTCAGAACGGGACTTTAGAGCATGAATCATGAATCATTTGATTCAGATCGGAACTTTGTTGTGGGTTCGCGAATCATTTGATTTAGATTGGACCTTCGGAGCAAGTTTGCGAATCTTTTGCTTTATGTCGGAATTACGGAGCGTGAATCTTGAATCATTTGATTCAGATCAGGACTTTGTTGTGGGTTCACGAAGCATTTGTTTCATATCAGGATTTCGGAGTGAAATTTAGGAGGATTTTTGAATCAAACCATTAAGGCAGTATCCAAAGAAAACAAAACAAAGAAAAAAGAAAGTATACACAAATACAAATCCCTTAAGAAAATTAAAGGAGAAGTCCACTTCCAAAACAAAGATTTACACATAATTTACTCACCCTCTTGAAATCCAAGATGTTCATGTCTTTCTTTCTTCAGTCGTAAAGAAATTGTTTTTTGAAGAAAACATTTCAGCATTTTTCTCTATATAATGGACTGATTTGGTGCCCCGATTTTGAACTTCCAAAATGCAGTTTAAATGCGGCTTCAAACGATCCCAAATGCGGTTGTAAACGATCCCAGCCGAGAAAGAAGGGTCTCATCTAGAGTAGCGATCGGTTATTTTCATTAAAATAATACAATTTATATACTTTTTAATGCCAAATGCTCGTCTTGTCTTACTCTGCCTGGACTGCTTTTTTCTTGTTCATGACAGTTAGGGTATGTCGAAAAACTCATTTATTCTCCCTCAACTTCAAAATCGCCCTATATGGCTGTTTTACCTTTTTTGTTAAGGGTATTTGATCTTCTTTGCATGTTCATTTTGCAAAGACTGGCTCGGTGCTTCTGCAGTGATGTAGGATGATTTTGAAATGATTTTTGAAGTTGAGGGAGAAAATATGATTTTTTGAGAATACACAGAGTTCAGGGAGAGTAAGTCAAGACGAGCGTTTGAGATTAAAAAGTATATAAATTGTATTATTTTTATGAAAATAAATGATCGTTTTGCTATATAAGACCCTTCTTCCTTGGCTGGGATCGTTTGAAGCCGCATTTAAACTGCATTTTGGAAGTTCAAAATCGGGACACCATATCAGTCCATTATATAAAGAAAAATTTTCCTCAAAAAACATTCTTTCTTCAGTTGTAAAGAAATTAAGACATGAACATCTTTGATGACAAGGGGGTGAGTACATTATACGTGAATCGTTTTGGAAGTGGACTTCTCCTTTAACCATGGTTTTACTGTAGTAAGAGTGTATACTTTGTAAAAATTTAGTAGTAATACTTTGTTTGTGCATGCTTCTTCATGTTTTCCAATTTTATCAGTTTATATCTGTTTATCTATTTAAGAGAAGTCCTTGAAAATCAAAAATGTCCTGGAATTTCATTTTACAGCATCTGTGCGAACCCTGTATTAAGCTTCTGTGGTTACCACATGTTTATAATTTCAGAGTTTTGTTTTGCATTCAACTGGGCACGTTTCAAGATCAAAATTAACTAATTATTAACATTATTATGCACTGAAAGTGTCCTCATCTTCAGGTCATGTACGATTAGGATGAGTTTGTTTCTTCATCAGATTTGGAGAAATCTAGCATTCCATCTCTTGCTCACCAATGGATGTGAATGGGTGCTGTCAGAATGAGTGTCCAAACAGCTGATAAAAGCAACAAGCTTTGTAATTTTTAAGAAACAATCCATCTTTAAGACTTTTTTTTAACTAAATTGCGAGTCTATAATCCATAATAACGCTTCCTCCAGTGAAAAAGTGGTCTGGTCTGAATCAGGAGAGAAATCAAACAGTGTTTATGAGCCAAAACATTGTAAAACAGCTCTAAATAAATATGTGGATGGATTTTGATGTGAGTGAACAAGAAGTTTGCAGACTTTTTATAGCTAATAGACAAGGACTAAACGTCTGCAAGGAGTATTTGAAGAAGCTCTGCTTATCATGTTATTCTGACTCTGTCTGAGTCACAACGGGTTGATCTAGACCAGATAAGATGAGCAAATGTACCCGTTAGAAAGCCTGTGACAAACACAACCCTCTTGGCTTCAGGCATGGAAAATCGCTTCAATCATTCTATTCGGGATGTTCTCAATACAAGTTGTTCTCAATAACCGCACCCTTAGCACTTGAAGAGGAACTGCTGTCAAAAGAGCATTGCATCAGCTCCAGTGACTCAACAGTTACTCAATAGTCACAGACACAACATGTTGCATCTTTTGACGTTCGTGTTCTTATTGCATGCATCTCTGGTATTCAGTTATTAAATAGAATGACAGTGTTGGGGTTATACGGTGCATGTTGTCATCCAAATAGTTCATTGGCTTTCAGTGGCACCTCGTCTAATAACAGCAGTGTTTCCCCTGTCATTATACCCCCGCCCTCCTTGAAGGTCAAGTAAACTTTATTTTCTATATAGCGCCAGATCACAACAGACGTCATTTAAGGTTTCTTTTCCTATAGAACAGGTCTATACCTTGTTCTTTTATTAAACAAATGAAAGCCTTATGTTATTTATCTTATTTACACAACGGCACGTCTTTTCTGTCTCTAACGTTACGTGGTCACGCGTCTACAATTTCTCCTCCGCTAAAACGCGGACGGGATCGTGGAGTCCATTCATAAAAACGGATTTACTCTATAGCACAGGATGCCACAGAATTCGTATTTTTTTGAATTGATAAATCAAAAGTAGTCTCTCACTTAATTCGAATCGCGATATGGACTAGTGTCTGTGAATATTAAAACGCAAAACGCAGTTTAAATGTGAATCCTGCATGTTCGGCTTGGCTCTGTATGAATGAATGGCGGAGACGCGGCTTTGTTTACGTGACGCTCGCGGTTATTTTCGGCCTCTGCGTCTCATTATATGACGACATAAACGCATAAACTTAATCTCCAGAAATGCTGTGAGAGTCACTTCATGTGAATTTTACCGGTTCAAAATTAGCATCATATCTAGGGCTGGACAGTATCACGAAATTATCACGATAATTTTTTTCATATCAGTCGATATCGATAATTATCACGATAAATGTCAAATCTCTATTTCTTTCAAGTTTAAAGTCAGATTTTTGCTCCAAAGTAAAAGTTTTAGAAACTAGATCATTAATTTTCTTTAACAAAATAAATATCTAAATAGAAAAAATAATTTCTGCGTGTTTTAATGAGTTATATTGTTTCAAATCAAGAAACAGGGTTTGGGTTGTCTGATAATGATGATGATGATGATGATAATAATAATAATAATAATCACTTTTTTTGTCTGTTAGAAATGCACATTTGATAGTAGCTTGAGGATGCAGAGGTAATTTTTTTTGCTTATTATCAATCAGTAACATCTGCGTTAATTACCGAAGCGATGCGGTCGCGGCACGCACGCGCTCGGTTTTTCCAGGCGCGTCTGCGCCGCATCTAGGTAATAAATGCATATTGTCTAGTGAGCTCGCGCAGCCCAGCAGTTTAAACTTTGGTCCGAGCGGATAAACGGTCCCTGTGGCGCGATTCAAATGAGTCGCGCTATTTCGTTCCGCTTTTGGCACATAAAAATTATATCGAACATTTATCGAACTCTTCATATCGTTTTATCGAGGAAAATTATATCGCAAAAATTATTGTTATCGATTTATTGCCCCCGGGCCCTAATCATATTATAGTGTATACACACAAAAACTAACTGGCAACCTGTCAAAATAAATGTAATGTTTAACATTAACAGTAATGTATTAGTCTTGTAATACTTTTGTACAGTATAATGTAGGTGTTTAAATATTCCTATTTCTGGCAAATTTAAATAAAACAATTAAATGCAGAAATTATAATAATAACAGAAATAACAGAAAAAAACTCTGTTTGGCAGCAAATAAAAGGGTTTAATTTTCATTTCATTAAAAATAAATAAATGTTTAATGCCTGTATTTGATTATCCGAAAAAAATTAACACAAGAATTTCTGAAAAAAAAAAAAAAAAAAAAAAGATTGTAGGGCCCTATTGTTCAAAATGTTGAAATTAAGATTTTTCAACGTATTTTTTAACTGAAATAAATGTTTTTGTTATTGCACAGAGGGTAATGTACCGTACCGTTGGTATCCCCACCTCCCCAAAAAACTGGAATCCTAGGGGAAACACTGAACAGAGAATGGAAAATCCACAGTATGATGTATAAATAAGTGTCAGGGATCAGTTTTGAGGATGTGGAACCAGGTTTAGACGTCCTCAGTGAGCGACATAAAGTGAAGGAGAAGAGCAGGTGAACAACGAAGCATCGTGTTGTGGGACATTCCTGAGCGAGACCCCCCAGCGTCTAATCCGTTCCTCTG
>CM070016.1:28232717-28235217 GCA_036247105.1 Cirrhinus mrigala
ACTTTAATGGTATTCTTATCGGTACTTTTTGTTGTGTTTTTTAATTAAAAAACCAAAACAAATTGAGAACAGAAATAACACTTTCATTTTTTAAATGTAAAATAATTATCTATAGCTTAGCAAACACCAATGTTTGAGCAAATATCTATTACACAAACAAAACCAATGATTGTAAAACAAATAAATAAACACAATTTTCTTGTAAATGCATATACAGTGATTTAAAGGAACATAGTTGGAGCATGCAGGTAGGCTGCAAAAGAAGGTTTGTGTTTTGCTTGGACCAGATGCAGGAAGAGTGGGTTTGTTCACTGTAATTGCAGCTTTAACAAAAAAAAAAAAAAAAGTTGCAAAATGCAGCTAAACAATCATCTGTGACTAATGTTTATGTTTTATCATGAACACATTCACATAAATTAGTTAACTGTGTTTGGGATTAAAAGTAATACAGGTTTGGAACCTATTGCAATGTACACTAAATTGAATGTATTTAATCACTACAAATTAATTTTTAGGTAAGCTCTGCTTTATAATTTCTTAGCATAGTTTATTATTATTTATCTATTTGTAAAAGCAGTACTATAAAGGCATTTTAATGTTTAATATTTATTTAGGCTACTGCATAAAAAATACTCTAAGGGCCTGTCCACACGGAGACGCGTTTCGCTGTATACGTATAAATTTTTTACCGTATTGGCGTTTCGTCCACACGGATCCGGCGTTTTAGGAGACTGAAACCGCTATTTTTTGAAACCGGGTCCCAAAGTGGATAAATCTGAAAATGACACCCTTGCGGTTTCGTGTGTACAGCCAATCCGTATATTTTGTGAAACGATGATGTCATCACATCACGTGTCGGCTGTGTCTGGCATATATACTACACCGTTTTCAGTGGTTTCGTGTGTACGCAGATATTTCTTGAGACGACGCCGTGTTTACGCAAATTTTTTTGAGAACGAGGAAAAAAAATGAGCGGATAGGGAACGCACCGACTTCGTGTGGACGTAGCCTTAATTAGTGTTTCTCAACGGGGGCGGTACCGCCCCCCAGGGGGCGTCCGGACAGCATCAGGGGGCGCTGGAAGGAATATTTTTGAAAGGGGGGCGTTGAGCTGTTCCTGGGGGGCGTTTGGTCAAGACGAGTTTACACCAAAGATGTATGAAACTTGCAAAAGAAAATGGTCTGCCACATCCTAACGCTGTCTTTACTGGATACGTAAAAACGCACTTTCTATATCTAACGTTCAACTTGTCTGTAACGCCGGCGTGTGGAATCCCACAGGCAGAAATAGAACGCGGCATCCGTTTATTGTAGCGCTGGCGCTCAGTTGTTACTGAACGACAGGTTATATTGGGATCTGTGTGCTTTAACACAAGTATCGCGCTGTTCGCGGCCTGTGTAGTCGTGGTGTTCGCTGCTAGTTTACACCAATACTCCCGCTCCTAGACTTGACGGTGTATCATTTCTTTAGCAACGACTTCGGTACTTCAGTGTTTGTTTGACTTTCTGTAGCGCAGCTGCTGGGTCAAAACAATAGCAAGCATTTACACACGATGAAGCAAGAGATGTTTTTTCTTGTTTAGAAAAAATTATATTAATACTTTTTGTTTGCTGATTGGCTGCGGTTGGTTTGAATACCAAATTTCTAAAGAGTTTACTCAAAGCTCACAAATATAGCCTAATTTATATCCACGTGGCTTTTTTGCTCCTTTTTTTGCTTCTAATGATAATGATACTTAAAATGATAAATCAAAATGAATGTCATGTGCTATTCAATGACATTAAAAAATAAATCAATTTATGTATTCTTCTCATGCTAAGCTACAGTACATTACTACAGCTTTCAGTGTCACATGATCTTTCAGAAATTATGCTGATTGTTGCTTAAGAAACATTTCTTATTATAGCTGGCACAACACACTGACAAAAAAAACAAAACAAAACAAAAAAACAAAACAAGATTTGAAATTGAATTGACTCTAACAAATATATAAATCAGGACAGCACTAAAATAGTAACTTTCTACAACCTCAATTAAAAGTTGGGGCATTTTGTGAAATGCCATAAAATTAAGAATATGTCATTCATTCTCTTTAGCCTTCATTTAATTGACTTAAGTACAAAGAAAAAATCCAATGTTTTCACTGGCCAACTTAGTTTTATTTTGTTAATATAAACAAATTTTGAACCATGATCCAGCTTTGCTTGTGAAGACTGAGAAGCTCCATTTATAGCCAAACATGATACCCTCACCTATTATTTCACCTATTATTAATTCACCTGCTTGCTGTGTTTCAAAGCAGTTTATTTGGTTATTCTATAACATTTTCACTTTTATTTTGCCTCTGTCCCAACTTTTTTTGGAGTGGGATGCATACTTCAAATCAATCAATCAATAAATATTTTATAAATAAATGTTTATATTTACAAAATACATTTAAGTTGGTCAGTGAAAACTTTGGAAATCTTTTCTTTGTACTTTTGTCAATTAAATAAATGT
>CM070016.1:28240217-28375217 GCA_036247105.1 Cirrhinus mrigala
TTAATTAAATTAATATTAATTTAAAAAATTTAATTGTATTTTATTTATTTGTTTAATTTGTCTGCTTGTTTTTTTGTGGCATTTCATTTAATAATCTTAGTTATTAATTGTTTTATTTATTTCTTTTAAAATATTATTTAATGTAATTGTATTTTTTATTTATTAATAATTTAATTTGTTATTCGCTTGGTTTTTTTTTTAACCTTTTTATTTGTTCTATTTATTGATTTGTGTGTTCAGTAATTATTTATTTTAGTTACTTTTTATTTTTAAATAATATTTAACGTTGTTTTATTATTTATTTAGTAATTTAATTTGTTATTTGTTTGGTATATTTATAATTTTTTTTTTCTTTTACCTCTTTATTTGTTTTATTTATTGTTTTGCATATTCAGACTGTTTTTGATCAGTCTTACCTTTACTATAGTATTGAGTCATTTTTGCTGATTTGACACAGTGGTTATTTTTATTTTATTTATTTATATTTTTTTCATTTCAACTTTTTATAACCACTCATTTTTTATTTATTACTTTTTTCATTTTTTATTTAATTTATTTGTTTGTTTCTTTCGTTATTTTTTTTATTTAATTTTATTTATTTATCCTTTTTTAATTGAACAGTAGTGCAAATCATGCAATGAAATTAATCCACCCTTACTTAATAGTATTGAGGGATTTCACCTGGATATTGGAGATGTTTTCAGAGAATGTTTTCTTCCGTTTGATCCTTTGATTTATTACCCATCAGGAGTATAAAAGCTGAAGGCGCTGGGACATAAAACAGCAAAACTCAGTCACTGTCAACTCGAGTAACACGACTCTCGTGTAAGACTTCTTAAAGAATTAAGTCTGACAGCAAATCTCGTTGTGAAAGTCAGACGTTCTCACTGATTTTCAGAAGTGGTTTGTGGATATTCTCTTGATTTGTCCTCCCGTAAAGCGCTCCTGTCAATAAAGCGAGCGCCGACGGCTGGATTCGGTCAGATCAGTCACGTCGCATCAGCGTTTTGGCGTCGCGATCCGTCCGGGACGCTGCCTCCGGTTTCCCGGCGTGCCTCGCTGCATTAAGACGGATCTTTGTCATCCGGGAGGCTGCTGTTAATCTCATCTCTCGCTGGAGGTGGAGACGGCAGCTGCCCGTGTTGCTTTTGGAGCGACGGTGGAGTGTTGATATTGTCGTGGTCACGGGCCAGACCTTCACCACACAGACGCCTTTGTGTGCTTTGAGTCGTGGAGTCTGGGATGGGCTCTTTCATAGATATGTAAGGTCACAAGCGTACTTTATGAACGCTTGCTCAAAACGCTGCAAGCATGCAGGCGCTTTCTACATACTTCACATGCGTTCCTGCATTACTGTGGCAGGAGCAGACCTCAGTAATCAAAAGAATAAAAATAAAATAAAATTAAATAAAATAAACTAGAGTCACTTATACATTTTAATACACTACAAAATTGTATTAAAGAAAAACTGCATATATTGTATGATGTAAAAACATATGTAATTGTTTAAATAAAATTACACACAAAATTTTATTAATTAATAATTTGTATAAAAAAAACAAAATAGTTTTCTATATACTATATTAAATTTTTATATATATATATATATATATATATGTATATATATGTATATATGTGTACATTTGTGTATATATTGTAATTTGTATATATATTTGTATATTGTAAAATTTTATAAAGTTCTACAAATATAACTTAAAATTTAAAAATGCATTCGTTTAAGTTTTATTCTATATAAAATGTGCCATTTTGAAAAATATTTATATATTTTCATATACTTTATATTTTATATTAAGCATTAATATTAACATTTAAACTCAATTTATGAAAAAAAAAAAAAAAAATATATATATATATATAATATATATATATATATATAATATATATATATATATATATATATATATATAAACTATAGTATAGAGAAATTTTTATATAAATTATTAATTTAGAAAATGTTGTGTGTTCGTGTGGAATTTTATTAAAACGAATACATTTTTTTTTTATTACACTCATTTTTCTATAATATCATTTTGCACTAAATTAAAGTATATCAGTGGCTTTTTTTTCATAAATTTAGTTCACATTTATATTTTTTTAAAACATTCACACGTCTTTTTTTATTAGATTTATTTTTAAACATGTAACTGTATTTTATATATAAAATTTTATATAGTATATAGAAATGGCTATTTAGCTTTTTATATAAATTAATTTATAAAATTTTAATTTGTGAAATTTTATTTAAACAGTTACATATGTTTTTACATTATACAATATATGTAATTTTTCTATAATATAATTTTGCACCGAATTAGTATGTAAGTGACTTAAATTTTAATTTTTCATAATATTTTTCATTATTTAATTTTTCATAAATTAAGTTTAAATTTGTTTATATAAAAATGTATTTAAACATCTGTTATTTTAGTTATTATTTTAAACATGCGACTATGTATTTTATATAAAATTTTATATGGTGTATATAGAAATGACTATTTAGTTTTTTATATAAATTAATTTATAAAATTTTATGTGTGTAATTTTTAGACAGTTATGTTTTTACATTATACAATATATGTAATTTTTAAAAATAGCATATTTTATATAGTATATACAGCAAGAATGTATATTTAAATAAATTGTATGCATTGTACAACACATACACATATACACATATAAATATTTAAATAATATATAAATGTCTATGATATTTTAATTTTTTTAACATGCAACTATATATCTATATTTAGTTTTTTATAGTAATTTTATTTATAAAATTGTATGTGTGTAATTTTTATTAAAATCAGAATTAGCTTTTTCAAAATTAGCTTTATTTTCTGATTCTGAAACGATTACATTTTTTATATCTAATTTCTTTAATATAATTTTGTAGTGTATAAAAATGTATAAGTGACTAGTTTTTTTAAAAATTAAGTTTCACTTGTATTTAAAAAGTATATAAATATATAAAATATATATAAATATAAAAATAGCATATTGAATAAAGTATATAAAATAGAAAAGAATGTATTTTTAAATAAATTGTTCTTTAAATTTTTAAAAAATGTTTCTAAAATTATATATATATATATATATATATATATATATATATATATATATATATATATATATATATATATATATATATATAGTCGATTTTATATTTTTATAACTTAAAAAAATTATTTTTATTTATAAATAAACAATAATTATCATATATATATATAAATATATATATATATATATATATCTCATACACTGTACAACACACACGCGTAAAACACATTTAAAAAAATATAGAAATGTTTGAGAAAATGTCTTTTATATAAAAGAGCAAATAATTGCAAAAATGTGCACTTTATTTATATACACACACGTGTGGATGTGTATGTATGCATGCATGTATTTATTAAGGTTGAACAGATAGACTACAGTATAATCTCAATTTATTTCTGAAATGGAATAATGCACTTGCATAAATACAATCGTTTGTAGTCAACATATTTGCATTAAGTATGTTTTCGCGCTTAAGGCAGAAAGTCCTAAAGTGGTGTCTGATGTGGTGAGGATGTGTTCTGTCATTAGTTTACCGTGCTTTACATGAGTGATTATGGCCTTACAGAAGACGAAACCCTGCAGCAGGTGCTGAATCGGAGCGGAGCAGCTCATCTGCGTTTGATTTAGCGAGTGCTGAGAGCGTAGATCAACTAAACCTCCAGACGAAACACTTGCTCCGAATCGCTCAGAGCCTTTGTTCTGTGTGTAATTGTTTCCGTTAATAACGAAAACTCAACGCTGCGGGGAAGGCGCTGGAGCCTGCTTTGTTTCTCTAGTGGAGTAACAGATGGGTCTTGGGAGAATTTTTCTCAATGCGTCCATGAGCCGATTTATCAGCACAAAAATTTTATGTTATTTCCTCTCGTTCTTAGACAAAACACTAACATTCTATTTTAAGAGCTTAGAAGAATGTCTGCGTAAACCATTCGTTCTGTTTTCCTCGTAATGTTTGTTTGTCCGTGGCCTTTCCGAGCCGTTTGGCCTTCAGATGTGGGAGGGATCCGGCTTGACGTGGGGAACGCGATGGTTTATTTGGTCTGATTTTAAGCAGAGCCGTTAAAACGCCGTAAATAATGTGTGCGGTGACGGGAATGCTTTATCAGGGGAGTTGGTTATCTTTAACTGCTGTGAGAGAAAGCCAAAATCATCCAAATGTACCAGCCGCTTCAGCTTTCCATTATGTTGGATGTCACTCATCATGCGGTTGTTTAAAATAAAAGGCGTTTAACACCAAACATGTACATTTCGCACAGATTAAAGCTATAAATCACTTGGAGGCTTTTCGTTAGCCGTCTCTTGTGGATAATTGCGTGTAATTAGTGAAGTGTGTGTTTGTTCAAATGGTGCTGCGAATTATGATGATTGATTTTGTTGAAACAAAATGCATGATGTCAATGTAAGTTGATTAGTGAATTTCATGACCGGTCATTGCAGGGTTATTATAGTCACTAAAACGTCTTATTTACACTTTAGAAACTTAACTTTTTAAACGTATATCTATATATTTATTGAAAATTGACAAATGGGCTAGAGTGAGCTCAGTTTGTTTGATTTGAGTTTTGAATTCATGACAAATTGTCATTTGCATCAGTTGAAACTAAAACTGAAACTAAAACTAAAACCACAAAAAAAATCTTAAATTAAATATGAAATATTAAATTAAATTAACAAACAAACCAACCTTAAGTTAAAAAATATTTATGTATTTATTTATTTATGTTTAGATTATTTATCTTTTTTTATTCTTTTTTTTTTTTTGTATTTTGCTTATTAAATTGAAAGAAAAACTGAAACTAAAGCTAAAACCACAAAAACTGTGCTTAAAAAATACAATTAAATAAGTAACTAAATAAATAAACGAACAAACCAAACTTAACCTATAAAATATATATTTTCATTTATTTTACTTTTAGTTTTTTTTTTTTTTGTACTGTCTTTTTTGTATTTTGATTTTAAGGTTTTAGTAATTTTGCTTATTTATTTTTGTAAACATCACGTTAAACTAAAAGAAAAACTAAAACTAAAGCTAAAACCACAAAAAAACTTTACTTGGAAAAAAAAAAATAAATAAATAAAATAAACAACAACCTTAACTTTAAAATATTTTTATTTATATTTTATATTTTTATATATATATATTATATTATATTATTATTATTATTATTATTATTATTTTATTTATTTTATTGTCTCGTTTTTGTATTTTTATTTTAAGGTTTTACTAATTGTGCTTTATTTATTTATTTATTTATTTATTTAATTTTTTTGTATATATTTTTCTAAACCACAAATTCTTTACACATTTTCTTTACGACTTAATTTTTTTTTAATTTAATATATATTTTTTTATATATTATTTTTTAATATATACATTTTATTTAATAATAAAACTAAATAAATAAGCAAACAACCTTAACTGTTATAAAATAAAATTTTATATTAAAACTTACTTTCAATTTTAGGCAGCTGCCAGTGCAGCATTTCTCATTTTAATTTAGCTTAATGTTGCGTACCAAAATAACTGAACTAAAACTAAAATAAAAATGAAAAACTATAGAAAAAATGCATAAAAATAAGAAAAATAAAGAAAAAATCGAAAATTATAAAAAAAAAACAAAAAAACAAAAATTAAAACAAAAAATAAATTAAATGAATAAAAAATATAATGAAAAATATAGTATCAAAAACTATATTAGTATTTCAATATAAAATAGCACTAGTCTGCACACGGCTGTGATTGTGACATCTTGTGAAATAGTTTTCTTGCTTTTCTCCTTCATCTCTTTGGTCACATAATGACGTAACTGAAGCGATTGCATCTTTGCACAATGTCTTTCTTTCGTTACTTTAGCTGGCTCGTACAGATCTCAGTGAATGAATGATTAACCAGCGTGAATGTTCATGCTTCACGTCACACTAAATCAATACACGCCCGTCTCTTGGTAACAGAGGCGAGTTTAATCAGATACTGTTATTGTGAAACGCACCAATAAAACAGCAGCACATTTTTCATTACGGTTTAAGCATGTTGAATCAGATGCAAGTCTTGATCTTGGCTCTTCTTGATGTGCGTTGATGCCAATGAATATTGGGGGAAAGAAAGTCTCTGTTCTGAAACGAAGTGAGCGGCCTAACTAGACCGCATTATAGACAGTGAGGGCCTAATTTTACTGATGCCGTCTTTTAGCCCAATCTAAGTCCCGCACTTCATAGCATTTACAGACGGACAATCCCAGAATGCACTGTGCAAGCTCCAGCGAGGAAAATGTTGAATTTACTTTATTTTTTTTTTTTATTTTTATTTTTTTCTTCTGACTATTTAGAATTACCAGGGTTGTGCACCGTTCAGAATTTATTTCAGAATAACTTTTTTTGTTGTTTCATTTCAAGTAAAAAAGGATTATTTTTATGGTTTTAGATTTAGTTAACTATAATAACCCTGGTTACTATTACTACTACTACTACTACTACTACTAAATAAAAGTATTAAAAAATAAATGAAACAAAATAAGTAATATTACTATTAGAATATTTGGCTGTAAAATAAAGAAATCAAGAATTTAATGTATTTTTAGAATTTAATAAAATATTATAAAAAATATTTAATAATAATAATAATAATAATAATAATAATAATAATAATACTAATAATAATAATAATAATAAATAAAAGTTAAAGACAATAAATATGACTATTTTGATTTTTAACTGTAAAAAAAAATACAAATAAAAATATTATTATTATTATTATTATTATTATTATTATTATTATTATTATTATTATTATTACTACTACTAAAAAGTGTAAAACACTAAATAAAAACACCAAACTAATATTACTACTATTAAAAAAAAAAAAAAAAACATACTAAATAACACAAAATATGTAATATTACTATTAGAATATTTGGCTGTAAAATAAAGAAATCAAAAATGTAATATATTTTTAGAATTTAATAAAGTTAAATTAAGAAAATAAAATTAGAATAAATAAAAAATATTTACTACTACTACTACTACTACTACTACTGCTACTACTAAATACAAGTTAGACAATAAATACTACTATTTTGATTTTTAACTGTTAAAAAATATATTATTATTATTTTTATTATTATTATTATTATTATTATTATTATTATTATTATTATTATTATTATCATTACTACTACTGAATAAACTACACTAAACTAAATAAAAACACCAAACTAATATTACTACTACTATTAAATAAAATTATAAAAAACATACTAAATAACACAAAATATGTAATATTACTATTACAATATTTGGCTTTACAATAAAGAAATCAAGAATTTAATGATATATTTTTAGAATTAAGTAGCATTAAATTAATACAAGAAAATTAGAATAAAAGATAAAATATTTTTGAATAATAATAATAATAACAATATTATTATTATTATTATTACCACCACTACTACTATTACTACTAAGTAAAGGTTAAAGACGATAAATAATACTATTTTGATTTTTAACTGTAAAAAAGAAATCAAGTATGAACTTAAAAATATTATTATTATTATTATTATTATTATTATTACTAAAAAGTGTAAAAATGCTAAATAAAAACTCAAAACTAATATTGCAGAGTATTTAAGAATATTATTATTATTATTATTATTATTATTATTGCTGCTGCTGCTGCTGCTACTATTAAATAAAATTATAAAAACTAAGAAAAGAAAAAATATTTATTACTATTTAACCTTAAAATAAAAAAATATTATTTTAATAATAATAATAATAATAATAATAATAATAATAATTTTTATTTAATATTTATAAATGTAATATTACAATACTAATATTTATAGCTGTATTAATTAATTTCAAATGTTTAAACTTTTTTTATTTTGACCAAAAACACCATGAATCCTTAATGCTTCTCTTAACTGTAATAACCCTGGTTGTGTCCAGTGCAGTTTAATAAATTGAACCTGCCTTTTTCTCAGTTCACATTAATTCAGTCTAATTAAATACGCTCAGTTATCGAGTGTTTCAGATCACTGCCTGTGTACTCAGTAGACAACGAGGCAGCTCACTAGGTTTTGTCGTGGAGCTCCAGTGTGCGACTATCAGAGGAAGGAAACAGTAGGTGTTCGTGAAGTCTGTTCCTGTCTGTCCAGTCGCCTCCTGCTCCTTTTTTGGTAACAGATATCATAACGAGACTGCCTTTTGTGATTCCGTCGTGCATCGTTAACTACAGCACCAGACGGAAGCGGAGACCTTCTTGGGTTTCATCTGCTGAACTTTCCCTCCCGGTTTGGTCCGTCTCGCCGTTCGTCCATCACTAGCGCTCCTCCAATCAGCCCTGAACCTCACAAAGCTGTCTGCTTTCTGTCAGCTTGACATTCGATACTCACGCTCAACAAATATGCTCTAATTTTAGCCGTCGAGCGCCGTATTATTCCCTGATGGCGCTCCTTTAACCTCCTCGCGCACAGGAAGGCCTGGAATGCTTTTGTAGCATGTGAACATACCGTATGATTGGGTTTCACACGCGTCTTGTGTGTGTGTGTGTGTGTGTGTGTGTGTGTGTGTGGATCGGTGTGAGGTAAGAGCAGGTCGAGATTCCATTCAGAACAATGATCCAGCGTTACATAAGCAGGAGGCGTTTAAGAGAACAGGAAGATGAATGCTTTCCATTGGGCTTCATCAGCCTCACATTTCCACAGACAGAACTTGGCTAACGGCTTTGACGAATAGCTCAAGGATTCCATGAAGGGTTTTGGTTTGAAGTAGTGGTTTCGGTCTTGCGCAGTCTCGATTAAGAGGCCTGCTACTTTGCGTGACGGTTCAGATATCTCACATTTAAAGAGGAGTTCAGCGCCAAAATGGGCAAAGTCATTTACTGTCATTATACGCTGTTCCAAACTTACATTTGAACCGCACAATTTGGGGGGGAAAAATGTCATTTTGTTAAATTAAAGTATACAAAAAACAATATTGCTGTGTATATTATATTATATTATATTTAATTGTAAAATAAAGAACTCAAGTATTTAAGAAATACTACTACTACTACTACTACTACTACTACTACTAATAATAATATAATAATATTACTATTACAAATTACAAATTACTATTACTATTTAAAGGTATAAAAAAACTGAAATAAAAATAAAGTAATAATAAAAATAAGTAATTATTACTTACTCAAAATAAGTAATAATAAAATAAGTAATAATACTATTTATTAAATATTACTATTAGTAATATTTTATTGAAAATAAAGAAATCTAGTATTTAACAAAATACACTACTACTACTACTACTACTACTATTAAAAAGTATAAAAATGCAGTAATATTACTATTATAATATTTGGTTGTAAAATAATCAAGTATTTATGAAAAACATAAATTATAATAATTACAATAATAATAATAATAATAATAATAAAAATAATAATAATAATAATACAAAGTGTAAAAAAAATTAAATGAAAACACAAACGTAATAATATTTTTTTGAGTATTTAAGAAAGTAATTGTACTAATATTTACTACTACTACTACTACTTCTAAAAATATAAAAACACTAAATAAAAATAAGTAACATTGTTACTATTTAACCTTAAAATAAAACTATACAAAAGTAATTTTACTTTTTATAATATATTTGTAAATGAGTTATACTGTTAATCTTTATTATTATTATTATTATTATTATTATTATTATTATTATTATTACTACTACTACTACTACTTCTAAATAAAAGTATAAAAATGCTTATATTATAAAAATATTTAATAATGATAATAATAGTAATAATAGTAGTAATAATATTAATAATAATAATAATAATTGTTGTTGTTATTTATTATTATTATTATTATTATTATTATTATTATTATTATTATTATTATTATTATTATTAAATAAAAGGTTATTACTAAATAAGAGTATAAACATACTAATAATATTCTAAAAATATTAATTAATATTAATATAATATTACTATTATAATACTTGGCTGTAAAAGAAAGAAATCAAGTATTTATGAAAAATCAGTAATAATAATAATAATAATAATAATAATAATACTTATTATTATATTATTATTATTATTATTATTATTATTAAATAAAAGTTAATTGAAATTAATTTTTACTGTAAAGTAAATACAATATTTCTGAAACATATTGTTAATAATAATAATAATAATAATAATAATAATAATAACAACAATAATAATAACAATAATAATTTTTTCTACTTCCACTACTACTTCTATTTCTAAACTAAATTATAAAAAAACACCAAATAAAAACAAAATAAGTAATATTATAATCTAACACTAAAATAAAAATAATAAAAAATAATAATCATAATAAAAATAATAATAAATAATTATAGTCATTTTTATTTTACATTATAACAGTAATTTTGCAATACAAATATTTTTGTAGCTGTATTAATTTCATTTCATAAGTTTAAAATGTTTAAACTTTTTTATTTTGATTGAAAACCACAGAGATCCTTCTCTGAATAAAACCTGAAAAATGCATCATGAGTTTTATTTTGGTTTTGCAGAATCATGATTCTGTATTGCAAGCCATATGATACAGTAGCTTTGTGTGAGGAACTGATGGAAGTCACTCTACACTGGCTTTCAAATCTTATTTGTGGTCACAAATGTTCAAACTTGGTACGAGGTCTTAATGATCTGCATGTGTGGAAGAGGTTTGGGAGGTTTGAGTCCGTTCCTCACTCAGAGCTATCGAATGACTTCTAAAGACTCGAACGGTCCACTTTAATGCTGCTTTTTGGAGGTCTCGACTGCATAAATCATCATCCACTTTACCATTCGCTGCTTTAGTTCTCTTCAGGAATCGTTTCCCACTCAATGTGAACCTTGCATGTCCTGCTCCAGTTGCGTCTCGCTCCAGGCTTTTGCGGTTTGTCCGGGCATGTTGTCAGCTCGGTGGAGCTCAGAATACTTCCAGAGAAAGGTTACTGCGGCTTTCGGCGTATGAAAGTCAACAAAAGCGCTGCGGCTTCGACTCGGGAGCGCGGAGATGTTTTGTGGCACTTTCTAACTTGTCATTTTTGGGAGCAAGAACACAGAGCTCAATTATTAAAGCGACATTCACAGAAACCACACGCACGCCCTATTTTCAGCTCGGTAGTGCAGTGGAGTAAAATTTTTAACTTGCACTAGAACAAACACTTATTTAAAAAAAAACAAAAAAAAAACACGAATGCATCATGTCCTGATGAGTGAATGGAGTCTTTATTAAATGCGTAATGTTTCTATATCCTAACATGTATAATCATCTAGTCATTATGAGGCAAACTCAATTGCTGTTTGAATTAAAATCAACCGCTGAATTCATCCAAAATGCGTTTAATCCACAAAAGCAAGATTCAGAACAGAAAATGGGTTTGACATTTCCAGTGACGATCACTTTTAGCTCTTTGGCTGACTCGGAGTTGCCCTCGTGTTTCAATAAAAGCAACGCATAAATGATATATACATTAATTTCAAAGGCTGTCGGCCAATCTCTGACTCAAATCGCAAACTAATATGTGACATTTCAGGATTTTTCTCTATATAATGGACTTCATTGGTGCCCCGACTTTAAACTTCCAAAATGTAGTTTAGATGCAGCTTCAAAGGGCTCTAAACGATCCCAGCCGAGGAAGAAGGGTCTTATCTACCGAAAAGATTGGTCTTTTTTTTTTTTTTTAAATAAAATTTGGATACTTTTTAAGCACAAAAGCTTGTGTATCACAGGCTCTGGGATGCGCGTCCACGATGCTACGAATTAGTTTGTTCATTTTGAACGAATCTTTAATGTGACTCGGGAAGAACGAGTCGTCTCGGGGAGTGATTCGTTCAGTCGCGCATGCGCAACATCCTGTTAGGTTGTACTGGAATTAGTTCACCTGTTTCGAGTCTTCAGGTTTTTCAGAGTCGTTCGTTCACCTTATGGGGCTGTCACGTGACGAACGAACGACTCAAACCCGAAAACTAGTCAGATGAGAGATGATGTGAGCTAATCATAGACTAAAGACCCAGGTAAACAATGAATGAATCTTTTCTGTTTCTTATAGCATTATAGTTTTGTCTTGTTTGTAGTGTGATCAACGTTTGTGTAAGCAGTAGATGCGTTAGGGAAGTAACACGCAACATTTTAATTATCTTTTGCTAAAATTAACAAAATTAACGAAATGACTTTAAAAGATTCGTTCAGTTTGCTGAACGAGAC
Organism: Cirrhinus mrigala; assembly: GCA_036247105.1. Taxonomy (NCBI): domain Eukaryota; kingdom Metazoa; phylum Chordata; class Actinopteri; order Cypriniformes; family Cyprinidae; genus Cirrhinus; species Cirrhinus mrigala. The sequence goes on from CM070016.1 coordinate 28,252,538, forward strand.
TCAAAGGTCAGAGTCGGTAAAATGATCCGAACTTCCCATCACTACTACGAATTAGGGCTGCACGATTAATCGAGGAAAAATCGCGATCTCGATTCATACATAAGTGCGATCTCATTTCTAAATGACGGCAATTCCGTGTATTTCCCTTAGGCCTGCACGATTAATCGTTTGTAAACCGAAATCGCGATTTGAAAAGGTGCGATTTTCAAATCGCAAGAGCTGCAATTATTTCGATGGACTATCAAATATGGTAACAAGCATATACGTAGTTTTTGACAGTTCGCTTTGTGCATATTACGTTTGATGCAGAGTTTAACCAATAGGGGGCATTTTAACACTGCATTTACTGACTGAACGTGCAAATAACGTTAACGCCATTTGGAAAAGATGAGCGAGAGCTGCAGCTCAACTTCCCAACAAAGTGTGTCTGCAGAAGAGCAAAGTCCTGCAGATGACTTGGTACCTAAACAAAAAAGCACCGCATATGTTTGGAACTATTTTGGATTTCGACGTTCTGATGTACAAGTACTTTGTAAAACGTGCCGAACGTAAGAAGCTTTGATTCATCAACACGCATGATCGCTAGTTAAATTTAAATACTGCATTCATGGGGTGTCAGAATGATCAGAAAACTCACGTGAACGTCGGAAAGCTTTGATAATAAAAATCCAAGACATCTTTGTAGTTACTGTCCATTTTCACATTTCGAATTAAAAGCACAAATTGTCTGGAAATGAGACCATCCGAGAAGCGCGTGAATTCAGAAAACATCGTTACACTTGCTCTGACTACGGCAGGTGGTTTGCCATTAGCTTAGCAAGCAACATTAAACACGACTAACTTAAAATGCCAAAAACTAAACGTTCTGAAGTGTTGCTATATTCCACGAGAAATGATTCAGACACTGCGACGTGCAGCAAATGTTTTACAGCAGTTGCGTGTAAAGGGGGAAACACGTCAAACCTAAAGAAACATTTGATGGTACATTGAATAAACTTGAAAGCAGAGAAATGCACCGTGTTTGACAGTTTGCGGACATCAGCTGGCACTATCAGGAGAGGAGTCGTATTTTGCCAGAGAAGGCAAATATGTGATGCGATCTAGGAAAACCCAACACATGGTGAAATCTTTACCTTTTTTAGGTTTTGACACCATATGAAAGCTGGGTTCAAGCACTTTCCAAAACTTGGCCCATAGCTTGAACGTAACCAATGTTATGGCTGTCTTAGGTTGGCTGATAGCGATGATTTTCAGGAATGGGATTTTGATAAAAACGGCTTTAAAGTGAGACGACTTTCACTTTACGTGTTTAACGAGGGCTGTCTGTCAAGTTAGGAGCGCTTAACGGCATCATTACACAAACAGACTAACGATCGGTTAAGTGAGCAGCTGCTGTACTTTAGACGGCGTTGTTGCGCTCCACCATCTCACAGTATTAAATAAATAAATTACTTTGCTTGCCGTAGTTTACACCGGACTGGTGGAGAATGTGAATTGATAGCCTTGACTAAATATGTTACATGGTTTATTTTGATAGGTTAACTTTTTTTTGTGGTGTTAAGGGAAAGATTTTATATTTAATTGTTAATTTAATTTTATTTAAGATACTGTAGTTATTTTCTTAATTTGTCATGACAACTGACAACTTTATTTAAAAAAAATGGCAACAATGTTGAAGAGGTTTTAAATAAACAGTAGCACAGTGTAGCATAGTTTGTGATTATGCTTGGTCTTTCTTTGGTGCTGTTAAAACCACCACATCAAACCTGTAGCTCCTTTATGAAATAGTAGTAAATCACATTTTAAATCGCAAATCGCAATTTTGATCAGAAAAATCGCAATTAGATTTTTTTCTCCAAATCGTGCAGCCCTAATTTCCCTGCATTCAGATCATGCTGCGTTCACACGTTATTAATTCAAAACACTATTAATTCAACAAACAATCATAAATCTCGATCACGTCTCTCCTCTCCCTCATTGGCCACGTTCCGCTGTGACGTGTAACAAGGCGGCAGACCTAAACGGAGTCAGTTTGCTTCGTGGATTTGTAGCGGTAAGAGGGAAAAAAAAATTTAACCCCAGTGTGGAAAATCCTGGTGGTGACGGTGAGAGTGAGGATGAACTGTAACAATATTGATACAGGTTTATCCGCTCAGACCAAAGTTCAACCTGCTGCGCTGCGTGAGCCCACTAGAGAAGATGCATTTATTATCCCGATGTGGTGCGGACGCGCCTGGAGAAACCGAGCACGTCGCGACCACATCGCTTCCGTTATGAGCGCAGCTGCCGCGCGCCTACATTTGAAATAACCAACTTGAGCGCGCAAAAGACGTGATATGTGAACGGTTCCGTCACGTGAGCACTAAACAGCGCTGTGAGATCCAGTGTCAAACACTTCTGGTATATAATGGTATATGATTATAGTATGTGTGTATTTGCGATTAAGCTATAGCATGTGTGCATTTATAGTGAATGTTTTTAGACTACCGTTTTTCATACAAATAGGCTACCTATAAAACCATGGTATTGAGGTACCATTATGTGTGGTTTTAACTGTGTTTATCATGATTTAAAATGTATGCTTGCTACTATGGGAGACCAATGCTTAATTAAAAAAAAAAAAAAAAAAAAACTGGTTCAGAATAAATTTAACCATCTAAAACTGATGTTGCTACAATTTTTACAGATGTTACTGATTGATAATGAACAAAAATTTACCTCTGCTTCCTCAAGCTACTATCAAATGTGTATTTCTAAGAGACAAAAAAGTGATATTATTAATAATAATAATAATAATAATAATTATTAATAATAATAGATTAATTAATATTATTGTTATTATTATTATTATTATTATCATCAGACAACCCAAACCTGTTTCTGATTTGAATCAATGCAAACCTATGGCCTGCTTTATTTTATTATTGGTTTATTTATTATTTGTTAATGTTCTCGTATGTTCAAAAACGTTTCACTTTAAGGGGTCTAAAATAAAGAAAATAGACTCTTTTTTTGTTACTCCAGTACTTTATTATACTAAATTTCCTGTATTTTTTTTTGTTTTTTTTTTGTACTTGAGTGCAGTAAATTTTGGTTGAAAAAATGAGAATCGTGTAAGAGAATCGTGATCTCAATTCCCATGGAGAAAAATCGCGATCCACATTTTAGCAAGAATCGTGCGGCCCTACTACAAATCACGTCTAAGTTCATCGTCTGTGTACTCCGGCTCAAAAAAAGTAGAGAAAACTCCATCTTATTTTCTCCTACAACCTAAGAATCGTCCGACATTGTTGTACCTTCTTGTTTGTAAACAGTGTTTGACTTACTTGCACTTTCTTAGTCTTTGCGCGTTCGCTTTGTAAACACTGGGTCTGTAGCTCCGCCTAGATCTAACGGTCTAATCTGATTCAATTATCTATGCTAAGCTATTTTCAAAAAAACTGGAGTGTCCCTTTAAAGTACTAATATGTGCCTTTAAGGTACCAATATGTACCGTTTAGGGGTAGGTAAGGTACAAAGATGTATCTTTTCACTTTTGTATCTAAGGGTAACGCCCCAGCGACAGAGCGCTTATTTTTTTTATTTTTTTTTTTTCTGGGAGTGTAGACCAATCACAACAAGTCAAGAAATGATAGAAATTAATACTTTTATTTAGCAAGGATGCTTTAAATTGATCAAAAGTGATGATTAAGACATTTATAATGTTACAGAAGATTTTTATTTCAGATAAATGCTGTTCTTCTGAACTTTTTATTCATCAAAGAAACCTGTAAAAAAATTCACTCAGCTGTTTTCAACATAATGGTAATAATAATAATAAATGTTTTTTTTTTTTTTTTTTTGAGCAGCAAATCAGCATATCAGAATGATTTCTGAAGGATCATGTGACTGGAGTAATGATGCTAAAAATTCAGCTTTGATCACAGGAATAAATTACATTTTGAAATCTATTTGAATAGAAAAGAGTTACTTTAAGTAGTAAAATTTTACTGTTTTTTTCTGTACTTTGGATCAAATAAATGCAGGCTTTGTGAGCAGAAGAGACTTCAAAAAACATTAAAAATCTTACTGTTCAAAAACTGGTTTTGACTGGTAGTCAAATATGATATATTTAGTGTTTATATTTAGCATCAGGGAATGGTCGTCCTGTCCACTTTCATAGAGCTCAACAGTGGCTCTCTGCCTCGTTTTTTCCACATTCATTTTTAGTGACCAAACTAACCAGAGTTAGTTTCCCTAAAGCATCGTAAGCCTGAATAGATCATAGCAGCTATTGGCACTAATGGTCTGTACGATCTACTTAGCCTTACGATGCTTTTGGGGAAACGCAGCACTGCTCTGAGATGAATCACAGCATTATAAACTTTGATTTGTGTTTGGTAGTAAAAACCAAGACTGTGTTTTAAGAGTGAAGAAACAACTCACCCTGGATGTATGACAATATAAAACCACTGGCTGCCATCATAAGCTGTGCATTTAAGATTTTTATTGCAGAATAATCATATGAATAGCTCTTTTGGTGCCTCTTTTGTTTGCATGGTAACAGCGTGATTTTTCTGGTTTGTGCATTTCTTTAAAAAATTGAATTTACATTTAAAAAAAATATATATATATATATTTTTTTTTTGGATTATTTTATTTTATTTTATTTTTTATTTTACTTCGATTTTATTTTATATTTCATTATTTTATAATACAGTATAAAATTCCAGTTTAATTTAAATGTGTGTGTGTATATATATATTTTTTTTCATCTTTTGTTTTGTAAACAAATAAGGTTTAGGAACACTGTTTTTTTTTTTTTTTTTTTTTTTTTTAATTTTATTGTTTCATCTTATTAAGTTTTGTTTTTTATTTTATATTTCATAATTTTATTATTTTATTTTTGCATTTCTACATTTTTATTTTATTTTCTAGTGAAAATAGAGTTACAAGTAAATTACAGTTTCAGAGAACAATGGTGTTGTTTTTTTTTTTGTTTTTTTTTGGTCTTTTATTGCTTTTTTGATTGTTTTCATTTTTTCATATTTCATTATTTTATAATACAATATCAAATTCCAATTTAATTTAATTGTGTGTGTGTGTGTATATATATATATATATATATATATATATATATATATATATATATATATATATATATATATATATATATTATTTATTTATTTATTTATTTATTTTTTTACTTTTTTTTTTTTTTTTCTCGTTTTCATCTTTTGTTTTGCTTTGGCTGGTAAGAGACGATAAAGAGCAAGAGTAAAAACAAGTAAAAATATAGTTTCAGGAACAGTAATGTTTTATTTTATTGTTTTATATTGTTTAATTTATTTAGTTTTGTTTTTATTTAATATTTCATAAATGTATTTTATTTTGTTTTATTTATTTTATTTTACTTTCTGGTGAGAAAAGAAAGTTAGAAGTAAACGAGTAAATTACAGTTTCTAGAAACTTTTTTTTTTGTCTTGCATTGCATTGCTTTATTTTATTTTATTTTATTTGTTTTTGATTTTGATTTTACATTTTATTATTTTATTATACAGTGTAAATTAATTGTTTAATTTTTTTTCATTTTTATTGATTTTTTTTTTTGCATTTTTTTGCATTAATTTTAGTTATTTTTATTTTATATTTCATATTGCCTAATTTTATTTAGTTTTGTGTTTATTTTATAGTTCATAAATTTCATACTTTTTTTTTATTTACTTTTTAAATTTTGTTTTATTCATTTTATTTTATTTTCTGGTGAGAAAAGAGAGTTACAAGTAAACAAGTAAATTACAGTTTCAGGAAACTGTTTTTTTTTTTTTTTTTTTTGTCTTAATTTTGTCTTATTTTATTTAGTTTTGATTTTATTTGATATTTTATTTTATAATACAGTATAAATTACAGTTTGATTGTAAGTAATATTTTTACTTTTTTTTTTTTTTTTTTTTTTTTAATTGCTTAATTTTAGTTATTTTTATATTTTATCCTTTTATTTTTAGGTACATTTTTAGATTGTTTCCTTTGTTTTGTAAAAACAATTTTCAAAAATTGGGTTAGTTATTTTTTTTAAATACAGAAGTAGATATGAATATACACTTTTTATGGCTGACTTGTAGTTTTAGTTGCTCTGTTTTGCGATAAGTCTCTCTCACACAGACACACACACTATTGTGTTGAGGTGAGGCAACCGTTTCGGTTTGGCCCTCTGGTTTCAAAGGGAAAGTTCAGCTGTTTTGCCCTCTGAATCACTCAGATATTCAGCCAAGATGAAAGAGTGCAGAAACGCTCCAGCTTGTGCTGCTAAAGAGACTGATTTCTGGGATTTCTAATCATATGGAAGTGTGCAAACGCTTTGATCTGATATGAAAAAGCACATTTACAGAAAAACTCAACTGTAAATCATGCTCTTGAGCATCGTCCAGCCCATAACGCCAGAGTAGTTTCTGACTGTCTTTAGGTAACATTTATGGGCTTGTAATGATTTATTTGCCTGCATCTAAATATAGACTCTTTTAACAGCCTCTAACAGAGTCATTTCCTTTCAAAAACAAAGCGCAGCAGGAAACAGGACTGAGCTCTTTCACTCGGACCCCTAGCAACCTCTAGGGGATTCCCTAGCAACCGTCCCAGGCACTAGGAGAGAGTTTTATAACAATGCTAGGAGTTTTCCATGAATGCCAATCCCAGTCAAATCTGAGCGACCGCAGCACGTTGAGCGTCAGGCCGAGCCGATCTGGTTTTAATCGTGAAATGAATGAAACTCGTCCATCATGTGTCGCTGGCTCACCCCGCTCTCTGATTTACCGCTTTTGTGGATTTGTGTGCTGAAAAATGGCAAGCGTTTGGATTCGTTGCCAGGGAGGCCGGGGCGAATGCGGTGTGGATGTGATCTGACTTTGGACAAGCTCTCGTTCTGTGTTTTTATTTAGGCTGCTGAAAGACGATAAAGAGCTACGAGTAAACAAGTAAAATACAGTTTTGGGAGCAGTAATGTTTATTTTATTTTATTTTATTTTATTGTTTATGTTGCATCATTTTATTTATTTTAGTTTTTATTTTATATTTAATAATTTAATAATTTTATTTTACATTTTTAAATGTAGTTTTATTTTATTTTAAGTAAATTACATTTTCAGGAACAGTAATGGTTTTTATTTTGTTTTATTTTGTTTATCTTAGATCATTTTATTTAGTTTTGTTTTTAATTTTATGTTTCATAGTTTTGTAACTTCTTCTTTATTTTTTTTTATACATTTTTAAATTTAGTTTTATTTATTTATTGATTGATTTTATTTATATTTTGTTTTTATTTTATATTAAATAATTTTAGCATTTTGTTTTACATTTTTACATTTTTAAATTTACTTTTATTTATTTTATTTATTTACAGTAATGTTGTATATTTTATTTTATTTTTTATATTGTATCATTTTATTTAGCTTTGTTTTTATTTTATATTTCAGAATTTTACTTTACTTTTTTTTTTAAATTTAGTTTTTTTTATTTTATAGTGAGAGAAGATGGTTACAAATGAATTAGTTTCAGAAACAATCTTTTTTTTTGTTTGTTTGTTTTTTTTTGTCTTGTATTGCTTTTAATTTTTTAGTTTTGATTTAATTATTTTATAATACGATATAAATTTCTTTTTTTTTTTTTTTTTGTGGAATTTTATTTTGGTTGTAACATTGCTTAATTTTATTAGCTTTATTTTTTGTATTTTATTATTTATATTGTGGCATGGCTTTCAGTCAGATTCAACCAAACCATGCATTACGTTTGACAAGTAACAGTTTTTACACTTATTTGTCGCTTGTTGAGTGTTCATTTGGACCCTTTCACATCACGTCACCTCTGTGCTGTGGCTCTGTTTTATTTCTCCAGGGTCTTTAGAGACTTTTTCTCATGAAATCAACACACATCCTGTTGACCCGTAATTAACAGAGGCCCGGTCGTGATCACAGACACCCAACAGTTGTGAAATCACAGTTGTGCGTTTGTTTTCCTGTGTCAAAACTAGACAATCTTTTTGAAGATTACAGCGTCTTTTCTCACTTGACTTCAGTTTAGTGCTTTATTAGTACAACAAAAGTTGGCAGTAGTGCCGATGGAGTAAACAAATACAGTTTTTATGAACAGTATTTTTAAAATTATTTTTTCCAACTTTTTGTATGTTTATTTAACTTTAACTTTTTGTAATATATATATATTTTTACATTTTATTTCTGTATTTTGTTTTTATATGTATATATTTTTCATTTAATTTTATTGTACCTTTATTTTTACTGCTCTTTTTAATTTAGTTTTTATTTTTTGTTCTTTTTATTTTGTTTTATGTTGTTGTTGTTGTTGTTTTCTATTCCTTTGCGGAAGCAAGAAAAAATATTTTCATTTTAGTCAGCAAGCATGCTATTTTAGTTAACTAAAACCTTAAATATATTTTCATTGCTTGAAATAAAACAAATGATAACTAAAATAAAATATAAAAACTAAACTATAAAAATCTAACTTATTTCACTTATATAATAGTTTTATAGTTATATAATAGATAAATAATAAATGAACTTTGTATTTATTTCTATATTTTTTATACATCTTGTAAATCTTTTTATTTCAAATATAGTTATATAATATTAAATGTATTTTTCATTTATATTTTACATGTATGCTTATATATATATATATATATATATATATATATATATATATATATATATATATATATATATATATTCATATTTATTTATTTATTTACTTATTTTTACTGTTTTATATAGCTTTTTGTTTGATTTACTTTTCATTTTTCTTTTGTATTGCTTATTTTATTAAATCTTTATTTTGTATTTGTATTTTATTTTATTTTATTTAGTATATTTGTATTTTTTTCTAGAATTGTTTCTTTTTAAATATATTATTATAAACATATTTTACATATACATATTTTAATTTTATTTTATTATACTTTTTAGTTTTTTTTTAGCTTTTAGTTTAGTTTTATTTCATTCAGTTTTTTTTTTTTTGTTTTTACTGTTTTGTATTGCTTAGTTTTGTTTTATTTTAGTTTTGTTTTTATTTCACATTTTTCTTATAGTTTTAGCATTAATCAAGATATTATCAGTCAACAAATTGAACAAAAGTGAATAAATGGTTGGAATAAATGGAATAAACACTACCCAAAGGTTGCAGCATTTTATTGATGCGTGTACATGTGTACTTCTGATATGTCTTGGACTTTTGATGCCATTAAATAAATGTGCTCTTTATAAATAGTGTCCTAACAGTAGATAAAGAGAGCAGCATTCGACTGCTCATGTGATCTCAACTCACTCCATGTAGGGTAAATCCACTTTTATCATGTGAGTGGATGTCATTGTAAACGGATTTTCCAGAAGTACTGTTTATTTATATGGCACCTCACACGTTTGCTTGTATACAGGCGTTCTTTCAGTCTCGGGAGTGGGAATGAAGCTCCTGATTGGTTCCTGCAGCTTGGCTTTCTTTCTTCTCCGGCGTCGGAATGTTGTGTTTTGTTTGTGTTGCCATGGCAACAGCGCTGAGACTCGCTCGCATTCGAGAGCTGTTCGTGTTTGAGGGGCCCGAACTGATGCTGATCCTCTGTTTGATGGATTCATGAGCTTCATCTGGAGCACATCTGGATGCTTGGTGTCTGTTATTGGCTCTGACATGAGACAAATGTGTGGTGTGAAGCTTTTGCATGTATTTCTTTTAAATGAGTGGATAATCATCATTAGTACTAGTACTTGTTGTTAGAGGTTTCTTTGAGACTGTTTTAGTAAGGTTTGTTTGTGTTTTTGCTGCGGAGATAACCTTATTTTATGGAAGCCTGTTTCCACCACAAAATACAAATAATAAATGGTGATCACAACTTTTTTTTTTTTCCCCGCCAAATTAAAATAATTGTAAAAAAAAAAATAATAATAATAAAATAAAAAGAATAAAATAAAAAAAAAGAAATAAAAGAAAAAAAAAAACGATTGATCTCTCGATTCTGACCTTTTTTTTTTTCTCTGAACTGCAAAAAAATAAAACATTGAATTGTAAAATAAATAAAAAAATGAATCCCTTTGCAGAAGCAAGATTATTTTAATGGTTTTAGCCAGCAAGTATGGCTATTTTAGTTAACTAACACTAAAACACTAAAAATATATATTTTCATCACTTGAAATTAACAATAACTGAAATAAAATAAAATATAAAACTAAAATATAAAAAGCTTATTTAACTTGTATATTAGTTATATAATATTAAATGCTTTTTGTATTTTATATAAATATGTTTTATATAAATGTGTATGTCCTATAAATATGTTTTATCATTTATTTTTATAAAACTTAAAAAAAAAAACTAAAACTTAAAAGTAAATTAGTTACTTTTAACTTTTTTTTTTTTTTTTTTTAGCTTTTTTAACTTTTAGTCTGGAACAATATTTTTTTTATTTTATTTTAATTTTTTTGTCTTGTATTGCTTTATTTTATTTAGTTTTTATTTTATTTTATATTTCATTATTTTATAATGCAATATAAATTCCAATTGAATTTAAATGTATATTTTTAGCATTTTCTTTTTTTATATTTTCATTTTATTTATTTTTATTTTATATTTTATTTTAATTGTTACTTTCTTTTCTTTTAAAAGTTGCAAATTTTATACACACACTGCTATATTTTGTATTTCTATTTATGTATATTCTTTAAATTTTATTTTATATTATACTTTGTTTATTTTTACTGTTTTATATAGCTTTATTCAGTTAAGTTTTATTTACTTTTATTTTATTTTATGTTGTTTTAATTTACTTTTTGTAATTAACTTTTTTTGTAATTTATTTTTGCTTTGATTTATTAATGTATTTTTATCATAATTTTAGCAATAATCAAGATATTATCAATCAGCAAATTTAGCAAAAGCGAAAAAGTGGTAACACTAACTAATGATTGCAAAATTTTATTGATGTTTTCACTGTCTGATATGTCTTGGACATTCGATGCCATTGTAAGTGTGCTATTTATTTTTAGATTTTACGTACATCTTATAAATGTTTTATCAATTCAAATATATAGCTATATACAGTATAGCTGTGTAATATTAAATGCATTTTAAATTTGTATTTTACATACATATAACAATATTAATTTTATATATATTTACATAAATACATATTGTACATAATTTCAAATATGTATATTAGGTTAATTATTAGAATATTTATTCATTAATGCTTTTATTTATTTATTTTAATAAATTTAAGAAAACCTAATAAATTTAATTTAATAAAATAAAGCATTAACTGAAAAAAAGACTAAAATATATATATATTTTTTAAACTTATACATTTTTTTTAGCTAGTTACAAAGGCAACTAAAAAAATGGCAAAGTAAATCTTATAAAATAGAAAACTACAGACAGATTTAGGCATAGTAGATGTTTTAAAAAAGCAAAAACAACAAAAATGCACAACAAAATGACAAAAAAAAAAACAGAAAATATAAAAACTAATTCAGGCTATTAATAAAATACTCTAACAAATAACACTGTGCTTTTGTGCATTGTACTTTTATTGTATAAAACAGTCTGTGTGTGATGTAATGCATGTATTTTAGCAAAACAACGTCTTCTCATCAGGTTCCAGCAAAGCAGCTGGTTTGACACAGATCACACAGTGTTAGAAATCTCCCAGATCCATATAAGGCCTTTAAAGAGACGTAAAATCTCCTTAACAAGCGTCGTGACTCCACGTTTGAAAAATGTGCCGTCCAGAAGCTCCTTCATTCATCCGGCCGCTCAGAATGCCCATCAGCATTTCAATCGGCCCACGTGAGGCCCTCTGGGAGAAAAAAAACACTGGTTTGCTTCAGAAGTTGCTGAACTTTACCCCACGAGTGTGGTCTCAATTCGCTGACAGCCAAACCGTGTCGCTAATCAGCACGTTTTCAACTCTCGATAAAGATTAATGGAGGAAAAGCAGCCGTTCCACTACATTTAACATTCAAATATTATCTTTCCATAGCTGAAAGAGGAATCTTAACCTTAGTTAGTGCTGCTTGCTGAGACAAGTGTCTCTGTTCTTCACAAAATGTACAAATCTGAGTGCCAAAGTTGGGTATTATTACCAGAAATAGCTGGGCTTGTGGTCTGAGGCGATTCAACCAGTCCAGCGCATTTAATGAGTTTTATAAGTCATTTACCACAGCTGGCTGAAGGTTTGTGGTGATCGTATCTATACCGAACACACATGCAGACCGAACAAACAGTCAGTGAACGCTGCATTTTTAATCTGAAAAGCTATTGTTAATCATATAAAGAGGACAACAAGTGGAATGGAAACTTCCCTTTGGCTTTGTTTTGACAACAACGGCACGCATCTGGCCCGATGGCGGATTCGCGGATGAGGTTTTGACGTGCGCTCGGCCAGACGCGGTTCACGGAGAGCGGATAATGATGATCCGTGGGTTTATTATCAGACATCTTTATGGGGAATTTCACCTAATTTGATTTGCGTTTGATTGTGGTTAATTGGAGAGGCGCACATGGAAGCGTTTGGCCGTCGTCCACGTCCAAACTCAAACGAGTTTTGTCTTGTTTTGCCTGGTTTAGTGTAACTCACATCTGGATAACAACATGTACAGATTTTTTTTGTATTCATCAATTACTCCAAATTTTTTCTCTGTATTTTTTTTTCTTTTTTTGTATAACCATAAAAATATAAACCATATAAACAGAACTTCTTTCTTGAGTTTATTTATTTATTTTTTTGTAAAGTTGGAGTATGTGAAGATGGAGTTTGTATCTTTTTTTTTTTTTTTTTTTTTTTTTTTTCAGAGACTTTCTCACAATTCTGAGATTATGCCTTACAAAACTGTTTATGTTTTTCAATTCTGACTTCACAATTGCAAGGAAAAAGTCGGAGTTTGTGAAGTCGGAGTTTGTGAAGTCGGAGATTGTGTCTTAGCCTTTTTTTTCTGAGACTTTCATGCAATTATGAGTTTATCTCTCAATTCTGGCTTTATCTGAATTGCAAGGAAAAAGTCGGAGTTTGTGAAGTCGGAGTTTGTGAAGTCGGAGTTTGTGAAGTCGGAGTTTGTGAAGTCGGAGTTTGTGAAGTCGGAGTTTGTGAAGTCGGAGTTTGTGAAGTCGGAGTTTGTGAAGTCGGAGTTTGTGAAGTCGGAGTTTGTGAAGTCGGAGATTGTGTCTTAGCCTTTTTTTTCTGAGACTTTCATGCAATTATGAGTTTATCTCTCAATTCTGGCTTTATCTGAATTGCAAGGAAAAAGTCGGAGTTTGTGAAGTCGGAGTTGGTGTCTGAGCCTTTTTTTCTGAGACTTTCATGCAATTATGAGTTTATATCTCTCAATTCTGGCTTTATCTGAATTGCAAGGAAAAAGTCGGAGTTTGTATCTTTGCATTTTTTTTTTTTTTTTTCAGAGACTTTCTCACAATTCTGAGATTATGCCTTACAAAACTGTTTATATTTTTCAATTCTGACTTCACAATTGCAAAGAAAAAGTCGGAGTTTGTGAAGTAGGAGTTTGTGTCTTAGCCTTTTTTTTCTGAGACTTTCATGCAATAATGAGTTTATATCTCTCAATTCTGGCTTTATCTGAATTGCAAGGAAAAAGTCGGAGTTTGTGAAGTCGGAGTTTGTGAAGTCGGAGATTGTGTCTTAGCATTATTTTCTTACTTTCTTGCAATTCTGAGATTATATCTCTCAAAACTGAGTTTTTATATCATAATTTTAACTCTTTTCTTGCAATTATGAGTTTATATTTCTCAATTCTGACTTTATCAGAATTGCAAGGAAAAAGTCTGAATTGTGAGAAGTTTGTGAAGTCGGAAGTCAGTATATATTTATATACGTTTATGGTTTTAGCTTTATATATAAGACGGTATATATTATATGCAATATCTAAAAATTTAATATAATAAATGTATAATATAAAATGTGTAAAAAAAAAAAAAAAAAACTAAATATATAAATATTCATTATTCAGTATATTTATATATTTTATTTATTTATTTATAAAGTTTTTGTTGTTGTTGTTTGTTTATTTGTTTCCTTGTAGAAAGTTTATAATGTGTACATCCATACATTTGTAAAAGTAAAATGACTTATTTCTGCTGGTTTAAATGTGAAAACATGAATATGAAAAAGTTTTCAGGTCACAAATCATAACCAAACTCAACTGAATGTTGTCTTGTTTTGTCTGGTTTAGCCGAACTCGCGTCCGGATAACAACATGGTGTTTTTTTTTTTGTTTTTTTTTTCCTTCATCAATTACTCCAAACTGCTTCTCTGTAATTATTTATACCACCATACTTATAATTTTTCACATGGCTGGTGTTTGTCTCCGGCAGTAAACAGCCTTGCGTACGGTTCTCTCATTACAGCCTTCATTTCTGTCTCCTGTTTGGTTTAATTTGAGTTTTGGTGGCTTAAATAAGGGTTTTGATGAAGGCCTGCCATGTGTAAATGTCACGACGCTCTGCTAGTTACTGGGACTTCCAGCCTGTTTTGTGGATGTTGTGTCATTGTGCTGCCAGCCTGCTTCTCTGATAAGCCTGTGTGTGTGTGTGTGTGTGTGTGTGTGTGTGTGTGATGTGGCCCATGATCGCCTCAGACGGCTATAAAAGGAGATGGGGCGCAGAGGTTTGGTGTCGTAGCGGAGCAACCGTTCATTAGTGTTTACTGGCCGGCGTTAAACCAGCGTCTCTGTGCTCACCGGCTCCACCAGCACCGCTACAGACGCTGCCAAGAGGGCAAATATCTCATGCCTTTGGCTTTCTAGAGCTGCTCATCTGCCAAACACATGTAACGAGGAGCGTTCGGCTTCACTTTATACCCAACAAAGCAGATCTGTCCTGTTTGTTTCGTAATAAGGTCAGCATGACATCAGTGCGGTTTATTCTTAGTCTAACATCAAAATGTACTGGCCATTTTTCACAGTTGTCGAACATTATTCATTTTATCATTATGTAATATAATAAAATGTTTGTATGTTCATTTTTATTATATGATTCTATAATACGTATAATTTGAAATAATTAAATTATGCAATATAATTCCATAAGATTTATAGTTATAAAATACGAAATGCATTTGTTATATATATATATATATATATATATATATATATATATATATATATATATATATATATATATATATATATATATATATATATATATATATATATATATAATAAACAAAATAATATATTATTAATTGGCTTCAGTATATTAAATATTCACATTACATTTTTGTTTCAAATGTGTACATTTATAATTCATATATTTATTAATTAATATATTATTTTGTTTTCATTTAATGTTCATTTTATATTGTTTACATATTTTTTTAGTAATATTCATAATAATATTTTTTAGTAATATATTTATAATAAATATATTTATCAATTACTTTATTTTTTATTTATTTTCCTTTTGTTCCTTTTATATTGTTCGCAATTTTTGTAATTTTTTTTATATTAAATATTTATATAATATTTTTAGAATTTATTGCATGTAATTATATAAATACATATTTTATATTATTTCAAAAGTTTATTTATTTTTTTTTTTTTACTGGATGTTTATAATGTCTGCACATATTATATAAGAAAATGACTTATTTCTGTTGGCTTAAATGTGAAAACATGGATATGGAAAAGTTCTCTGGTCACACATCATAACTCAACACAGTCTGTTAAAAAGCCCAAACTTGTTAATCTTTCATTTCAAAAATGTTGCTAGAAATATGTCTAATGAAAACATTGCATGGCGCGCTGTGAGGTGTTGTGTGTCGTTCTCCTCTGCGGTGGGATTTGATCCTTGTTGCCTTCAGCTTTATGAGGCTGAGGTTTAGTTTATGATGTTAATAAAAGCGATGACTGCCGGGACCGCTGCTAATGCGAAGCGTCTTTCGCACACGTGCGTCTGTAAGGGTTCAGGAGGCGTTTAGCGTGTTCCTCTGACCGGCCGAAGACCCTGAGCTGTGGGACCTCATCATGTTCCTGTGTTGTTGGGTCTCCTCGGGCCATTACGGGCGGCTCGGGCTTTGAGGGCCGGTTGTTGTCGTTGACCTAATGACTCTAATAAGTGTGTGTGACCACGTCAGACTCCCGGAGGTGCGCTTGGGAGATTTGTAGGCCGGAATGTGAAGTTGTGTGAGCTCTAGTTTTGCAGTTCCTGCTGCTTTCCTTGCAGCGTTGTGTACATCACTTTTACTTACGTCACAGTCACTCTTTGACTCATTTTATCTTTTGAAGTAAAAAAAAAAAAAAAAAAGGAAAAGAAAATTTCACATATATCTACATAAATCCTATAAACCCTATATTTAAAATTTATTATAAAAATAAGTGCTTTTAAAATATATCCAAAATCCTATCCCTTATTTTAAATATATTATAAAAATAAATATATTTTAAATAGGTTGATAATCCTGCCCTATAGTTATTTAAAAAAAAAAAAAAAAATATATATATATATATATATATATATATATATATATATATATATATATTTTTTTTTTTTTTTTTTTTTTTTTTTTTTTTTTTTTTTTTAGGATTATAATTTGTATATTTCATTTAAAATGTTATACTTCTACATATTTTTTGAAATGTAAAATTACAATTTAAATGTAAATAATCCACTTTCACTTTTCATGATCCTGCTATATATATATATATATATATATATATATATATATATATATATATATATATATATATATATATATATATATATATATATATATATATATATATAATATTTATTTATTTATTTTTTATCTAATGCAAATAAAAACCCACTTTTCATGATCCAGTCAGTCCCTAATAAAATCAGTCATGCATATTTATATTTAGTAGTTTTCATTTATTTTATTTTTGTTCCTCATATTGTACTTTAATTAAAATGAGAAAATAAAATATTTAAAATGTTTCACATTCTGTCTTATATTTATTTTAATATTTTTATTTTATTGAATTTTTTAAATGTGATTAAAAGCCCACTTTTCATGATCTAGTCATAAATATTTATATTTATATTTAGTTTTCTTTAAAAAAAATCCTCATATTTTGCTTTAATTAAAATGAGAAAATAAAATATTTAAAATGTTTCAAATTCTCTCTTGTTTATTTTTATTTTTTTATTATTATTTTTTTTTATTTAATGTGATTAAAAGCCCACTTTATATAATCCATTCAATTCCTAAGTCATGCTTATTTATATTTATATTTATATTTATATTTATTTATTGATTTATATTTATATTTTTTAATTTTTTTTTTTTCAGATTTTAATTTAATTAAAATATATATTTAAAATATTTCAAATTCTGTCTTGTATTTATTTTTATATTTTTCTTTTCTTTTTCTTCTTTTCCCACTTTTCATGATCTAGTTGATTCCTAAGCCAAGCATATTTATTCATTTACATTTCTATTTATATTTAAATTTAATAGTTTTTAATTTTTTTAACTTTTAAAAGATAAACTTTTAAAATCTTCTGTACATTTTTTTTTGATTTTTCTTCTCATCTTCTCATAATTGTATAAATCACACTTTCACAATCGTTTTGTCGTTTGAAGATAACAAAAAGTCACAATTTACATTCTTAAAGGACATTTTCACAAATGTACTTGTTCTCATGTCCTCTAAACGTGTTTGACTCAAAAACATGGTGGGAACAGGCAAATCTTGATCGTTCTGTCAGTCTGAAGTGTTTCTGTCATCAGTCCCGTATCAAGGTTGTTGTTTTAAAGGTTTGGGCCGAGAGCAGAGCGGGTGGTAATCTGACTCAGGAGGCGGGTGGTGTGTTAGTTGAGTTTGTTGCCTAGCAGATGTGAAGTGAAGAGAAGGGCAGCGGTGCTGAATGACTGATATTCGTCGTGCATGGTTGCTTAATGCCTCACATGCACACCTGTAAATGAGTGCGTCTTGTTCAGACACATCAGAAACACAGACATTCATGCCACTTCACTTCATATCAGACCTGTCAGAAAGAGTGAGGCCCAAATCACAGTATGGAATATTGAAGCACGTTTTTTTGTTTGTTTGTTTGTTTTTTTGTTTTTGTTCTGTACTAAATTTTTTTTGTTTGGTTTAATTTTTATTTTTTATTTGTTTTTTTTGTTTTTGTTTTTTTTATAGGAGCGCACAGACTAGAAATGGTGAGGCCCAAATCACAGTATGGAAATATTAAGGCACAATTTAGAATTTTTCTTGCGGTTATTCTTTTATTTATTTATTTTTTTTTTTCCTAGGTTTTTATTATTATTATTATTATTATTATTATTATTATTATTATTATTATTATTATTATTATTATTATTATTATTATTTATTTTTTTTAATTATTATTAATATTTATTTTAAAAAAATAAATAAAAATATGTGTATATATAATGGTTGTTTCCCATTTTAAATTTTCCTTTTTATACCAGCTTTAATATAATTTCATTTTTCTTTTTAATTTTGTATTTTAATTTTTTAATTTTATTTTTAATTTCACTGAATTCCTTTTTTTTTTTTTCTTCTTCTTTTTTTCATTTTTTTCCAGTTTTTTTTTTCTGGATTTCCTTTCTTTCAGTTTTAATTTTTCTGAATTCTTTTTTTTTTTTCCTTCTTTTTTTCCAGTTGTAATTTTTCTGGATTCCTTTTTTTCTTCTTTTTTCAGTTTTAATTTTTCTGGATTCCTTTTTAATGGTTAAATTAAAATTTAGCAATTAAAAAGCGTGTGTAATTACTTAGAAACATGAAACTTAAGCTAAACATTTAACAAAATTACATTTTTAGGGGCCCTACAAAATCTGTTACCAAAACCAAATTCTGTTTTGTCTGTTTTAATTTTTCTAGACTTATGAGATATGATTTTAAAACGATTTTATTATTTTTTTTTTTTTTAAATCAAAAATGGCGATAATCAAATGAAGGAAAATATTAATTTTCTTTTAAAAATTATTTTTAACAGTTAATTTTAAGTCGTTTTAAACCGTAAAATTAAAACTGGGAAAATAAGGAATCCAGGAAAATTAAGCTAAAAATAAAAATAAAAATAAATAATAAAATAATTTAAAAAAATGGAAAGAAAAAAAGTTGTTTCAAATGAAAACATAAAATGAATAAATTGTGATATTCTTTTAAAAAATATTAATTAAATACATTTTTTAAAAAATAGTATTATTTATTATTACTGAGAAGTACATTCTGCTGTACAAAAGTAGTTTGTACAGTTTGTGTTTTGGAGTAAAGCTCTGGAGATGAAGTTCAGGTGTTCATGTTGTGATTTTTTTAGGGTTGTGATTGTATTTAGTAGGAGTGTGTGGAGTCACTGGTGACGTGTTCCCTGTAAACTCTGACCTCAGATCAGTTTAATGTGTGTATCAGCGGAGGGCTTGAACAGACTGAGGAACGGATGACGCACGTCTCTGGCTCCGTGTGTCGGGAAGGTCACGCTTTGATGGCAGCAGACGGATGTTTGAAACACTGTCACTCATCATTAGACTTCAGATCCAGTTTAATTGATATGATCAGCTTTTAATGAGAAAAGTGTGCTGTGAGTTTACAGTCCGTCGTAATCGGGTCTATCTCTCATTTTTTTTGTTTTTCCATTCCCGTTATGGCACAGTCCAGTGTGTTTGAGGTGTATTATAGTGGATTGATGTTCCAGCTCCTCATGATGTTCATGAAATGAGGCCAGATTCAGAATATTTTTTTTTTTGTTTTGTTTTTTTTTTTTTTCCAGCTGATGTCAAGTCGTGTGAAATGGAGTCATGTCACACGACTCCATTCCACATTCCATGATCCAGTCAATTCCTTATGGATACAATGAAGTCCTGCCTTATTTATTTATTTATTTATTTATTATTATTTTTTGTATATTTTAAATGTAATTTTTAAATATTTTTTCTATGGTGGAACTTACGAGTTTCATGACGATTATTTTTATATATTTATTTATTTATTTACATTTTTAAAATCCAGTCCTGCCTCATATTAAATTTTTATATTTAGGTTTTATTTTTATCTTTTTTTTATTTTTTAATTAATTATTTATTTTTTTTTTTTTTCATTTTTTGAAATATTTTTTTCATAATTGAACTTCCACTCCAGTCCAATTTGATTAAAAATAGTCTAAAATAGTATATTTATTTATATTTGTCTTTATTTTTTATGTTTTGTATTTTTAATAATTTTGTTTAATATCTATTAATTAATTAAATTTATTTATTTATTTATTTATTACATTATTAAAACAATTTTCCTGTATTAGATCTTCAACTTTTCACAATCCAAACTGGGGATCCAGTTGATAACTGGTTGATTAAATATAATCATTTCCTATATTTATATTTATATTTATATTTATATTTATATTTATATTTATATTTATTATTTTAAATAATGATGGAACTTGCACTTTTACAATCCATTCTAAATGACAAAATCAAGTCCTGCCTTATTATTATTATTATTATTATTATTATTATTATTATTATTATTATTATTATTATTATTTTTATTTATTTATTTATTTATTTATTTATTTATTTAAAGGTTGTATTTTAAATATGTTTAATAATCTTGTTTTATGAATATCTCTTGTTCTCTGTCTCATTTTTTTTTTTTTTTTTTAAATGTCTTTTTTTTTTTTTGTAGGATGGAACTTGTACCTTTTTTAACAAAAATAATTTTCTCAATCCAGTTAATTTCTGATTGATAAATTCAAGTCCTGCCTAATGTTTAATTTTTATATTTTTCTTTTATATATCTTTTTAATTTTTTATTTTATTTTATTTTTTTTTAATATTTTTTTTCTGTGGTGGAACTTCCATCTTTGGGGATCCAATTGATAACTAATTGATTAAATGTAGTCCTTCCTTATATTTATTCATATTTATCTTTATTATTATTATTTTATTTTATTTAATTTTAAATAATGAATAATAAATAGACTTTTCCAATACATTCTAATTGACAAAATCAAATCCTGCCTTATAATTTTTTTTATTTTTATGTATTAAATTTTAAATATTTTTTAAAAATTATTTTGTCTTATGTATACTTTTTTTTTTTAATTGATTTTTTTTTTTTTTTTTTTTTTTGTATGATGGAACTCATAATCAAAAAAAAAAAAAAATGTAAATAATTTTCTCATAATCCTATTAATTTCTGATTGATAAATTCAAGTCCTGCCTTTTTACATTTAGATTTAATAGTGAGAACTTTAAAATTAAAGGAAACTTAAAATAGCCATGGAGATTGGTGTGACATGAAAATACAAACAAATGTTTTTCATGAGTTCACCATCTTGAATATTTTTGTTTTTTTCCTGTAGTCGCAGTGCATTCTGGTATTAGCTGTAAAGAATACATGCGATTGCTTTAGTAATAAAGTCTTCGTCTCTGAGAAGCTTCACAGAAGCTGTTTGGTTTTATTCTCCTTTGTGTAAATCATCCGGGTAAAGACTTTCCATCCCGTGCTGTAGTTATCTGCTAAGGTATCGGGTTGTTTATTAGTCCAGACAAGATCTGTAGCCAGTACTAACAAGAGCGAGGCTGCTTTCTAATCGTCCGTCAGGCCTGATCTGATAAGGTGAACCGACTGCAGCGTCTCTGAGCTCCAGCGACAGATTTAAAGCCCTAATAAATCACGGCCCCTCCAGCTGGGCTCTTGTCTCCTCAAGCTAGTATTTCATCAGCGTCTGCTCCCCTCAACGTCTCGCCGCGCTACCGCATCAAAGGCGATGGATTCGTCTGTATCGTTTCACCGACTCGCTTCAGTTTGGGCCCCGAGAGGGTCAAAGGTCAGCCGAGCATCGGGCGTTCTTTGATCTTCAGCTTCTGTGATCGTTTCACTGTATCGTCGTTATCTTTTCAGCACAGATTGAGATTTTTTTTTTACATATATATCCCATTTTGACAAAAAATGAGCAGCATACGGTAGCATGTTATTATTGTTAACTAAAACTATTTAAGGTAAATAAAGCTTAAAAACAATAAATACAAAAATGCAGCTAAATATTTAAAATAAAAAATGAAAACAACTAATAAAAATGGCAAAGCACGTAACAAAATAACTGAAAATTAAACTATAATTGAAAACTGAAATTATAAAAATATATCAAAATGAAAATATTAGTAATAAATAAATAAAAAAATAAAAATATAAATAAATTAATTAATCAGAATTATGTCCTGGGAATTAACAAATAAAAAAAAAATTATATATATATATATATATATATATATATATATATATATATATATATATATATATATATATATATATATATATTAAAAAAAGAGAAAAAACAAATAATAAAAATTTAAAATGCACATAACAAAATATTCAAAACTTAAGCAAAAATTTTTAATGAAAACTGACAATAAAAAAATGTATCAAAATGAAAATATTAGTAACAAATAAAAATGCATAAATAAAATGAATTGATAAATTAATAAATTTAATTAATTAATTAATTAAAATTAGGCCCTGCGAATTAACAAATAAAATACGTGTTTGGTGTACAAAAATGGCTGAAACTAACAGAAAAATGGAAATATTAAAAAACAAACAAACAAGTAATGAAAATGACAAAGCACAGAACAAAATAACTGAAACTTAAATCAAAAATTAAAATATAAAAATATTAGTAAACACTTAATTAAAAGACTTAAAAAGACTTGGACTTAAACTTAAAAATTAAAAGATGCTGTCAATTAACAAGAGTAAAATGCATTTTAGTTTTACTAAAAAAATAACTGAAACTTAAACTAAAAATTGCAATATAAAAATATTAATAAAAACACTAAATTATATAAATAAATAAATTATATAACACTGTATAAATAAATAAATAGAATAAAAGACTCAAAGACTTAAACAAAAATGATAAATGATGCCTTAGCAAGTAACTGAAGTAAAAAGTTTTATTTTTTACTAAAAGTGAAAGGAAAACTTTGCAACTAAATGGAAATATTACAAAAAAAAAATAGCTTAAACTTAAAAAAAAAAACAAAAAAAAACAAAAAAAAAACTGTACTTTTAAAAAAAAAATTGATATTAATAAACACTTTACAAAAGTAAATAATACTCAGTATAAATACAAATATAAAATAATACTACTAACATTGTGTCAAGCATCAGTCTAATAAGGGTAAACTGGACTTAATTGAAGTATTAAAAAATAGAGCATTCTGTTCAAATTTGTGAAAATTAAATTTGTTAGAAGGTTGATTATTAGAAATTTTTGAAGACTGCATTGCCTCTTTTTAATGCAATTACAATAAAAGGTTACTGAACCGTTCAGACTTTATAAAGGACATCAAAACATCATAATGCACAGTACATACTCACATACGCCACATCTGAAGTCTTTAACTCACTTGATTTGTGTGAGAAACACGCTGACGATTCGAGTCGATTGTGAGTTGAGCGTTATGTGATATTTGTGTTGCGTATAAAGACAGCAGCTGTCGTTTGTAGTCGTGCATTTCTAAACTGTTCGTGTTTGTGTTTCTTGCAGCTGACAGACGGTGGAAAGGCAGCGAAAGCCAAGATCAGCGTCGGGGACGTCGTGCTCTCTATAGATGGCATCGCCACAGAGGGAATGACACACCTGGAAGCCCAGAATAAAATCAAAGCCTGTACGGGAAACCTGAACCTATCGCTGCTGAGGTAAAACACACAAACGTTTCTTGATGTTCTATAATAACTGAAGAATTAGAATTAGATTCATTTGGACTTGCAGATACACTACCAGTCAAAAGTTTTTGAACAGTAAGAATTTTTTTAAAGAAGTCTTTTCTGCTCACCAAGCCTGCCTTTATTTGATCCAAAGTACAGCAAAAATTTTGAAATATTTTTACTATTTAAAATAACTGCTTTCTGTTTGAATATGATTTAAAATGTCATTTATTCCTGTGATTTCAAAGCTGAATTTTCAGCATCATTACTCCAGTCTTCAGTGTCACATGATCCTTCAGAAATCATTCTAATATGCTGATTTGCTGCTCAACAAACGTTTATGATGTTGAAAACAGCTGAGTAGAATGTTTTCAGGTTTCTTTGATGAATTTAATGTTCGGAAAAACAGCATTTATCTGAAATAGAAATCTTTTGTAACATTATACATGTCTTTATTAATCAATTTAAAGCATCCTTGCTAAATAAAAGTATTCATTTCCATTATTTCTTTATCAAAAAAAAAAAATATATATATATATTTCCAATAAATGCTGATCTTTGGATCTTTTTATTCATCAAATAATCCAGCAAATCAGTATATTAGAATGATTTCTGAAGGATTGTGTGACTCTGAAGACTGGAGTAATGATGCTGAAAATTCAGCTTTGATCACAGGAATAAATTACATTTTAAAATATATTCAAATAGAAAGCAAATAGTTAAAATATTTTGAAATTTTACTGTTTTTGCTGTACTTTGGATCAAACAAATGCAGGCTTGGTGAGCAGAAGAGACTTCTTGAAAAACATTAAAAACATTATAGAAACAACAACAAAAAGTCTCTTCTGCTCACCAAGGCTGCATTTATTTGATCAAAAATATTATTATAAAAATAGTAAAATATTATTGCAATTTAAAACAGCTGTTTCCTATGTGAATGTCTGCTAAAGTGTAATTTATTCCTGTGATCAAAGCTGAATTTTCAGCATCATTACTCCAGTCTTCAGTGTCACATGATCCTTCAGAAATCATTCTAATATGCTGATTTGCTGCTCATTTCTGATTATCAGTGTTTAAAACAGTTGTGCTGCACACTATTTTTGTTGATACATTACTATTTAAATATATATATATATATATATATATGTATATTTATTACTTTTATTCCACAAGGGTGCAATAAAGTGATCAGAAGTGCCAGTAAAGACATTTATAATGTCACAAAAGATTTCCATTTTAAATAAATGCTGTTCTTTTGAACTTTCTATTCATCTGTGAATCCTGAAAAATAAAATGTATCAGTTTTTACAAAAATATTGGGCAGCACAACTGTTTTAAACACTGATAATAATCATAAATGTTTGTTGAGCAGCAAATCAGCATATTAGAATGATTTCTGAAGGATCATGTGACACTGAAATTCAGCTTTGATCTCAGAAATAAATTACATTTTAGCAGATATTCACATAGAAAACAGCTGTTTTAAATTCTAAAAATATTTTATAATTTTTACTGTATTTTTAATCAAATAAATGCAGCCTTGATGAGCAGAACAGACTTTCAAAAACAGTAGTGCACCCACAAACTCCCTCATCTCATAGTTGAAGCTCATGGCTGTCTGGATGCGCTCGGGGATTGTGTAAATATGACAGCAGATCCTCCAAAACAGAAGAATTGTTTGCTTATGGAGCTCTTGGCCGGGTTCGTCCCTCCAGGGGGCCTCTTCCCATGACGGGACATGCAGGATCTAATGCGCTCAAGATGTTCAGATCGGCCGCTCTTGTGTTTCAGCCTGTTTTTTATGCTCTCTGTTTCTTCTGAGGGTTTGAGCGAGTGTCCTGACCACTGCCCCGTCTCAAACTGTAGTTTAGTTCATCTGTCATCACAGTTATTACACAGTCCGTCTAGGGTTACTGGATTATAATTAAAGCACTTACTCACACGTATGTTATTCCAGAGCTTTCTTTATCTGCAGATCATTTACATTCATGCGTTCTGGCAGATGCTTTTATCCAAAGCCGCTTGGAATATAGTCATATAAACGTCTTTTATGATATCTTATGAAGCTTTTTTGTCTTTTTTTTGGAGCTGGACAGTGTCTGTCTCCATATATTTTCATTTTTAGGGTCTCTACAGGTCTTAAGAATGTCTTAAAGTCTTAAAATTTAATTAAGGCCTTTAACAAGTCTTAAATCAGAACAGAAATACTAATTCTAGGCATTAAATGTTGCATGCATTGCTAAAAATGATATTCGTCCTTAGTATTTTTGTCTTGTTTAACAGTATGAACATCCTTAAATCAAGATACATTTAGTTGAGGTGCAAAATGAAGAAATAACATCTTGTTTTCTGAGAAATTGAACAAAGTGAAGTGCTTAAAACAAAGATACATTTCTGTTAAATTAAGTTTTTCACTTTGTAAAATGAATTAAGAAGTAATTAAGATCGGTTGAAAGTGGTATTTTCATTTTTAACTTAAGTTGTGTTCATTTTTAGCATTTCATATATGTGTATTTTTTAATTATTTAATTTGGTAATTTGGTTTTAATTATTTTGGGATAAATTTTATTTTGCACTGTGACACAAAAAATAGTTTTAAAATATACATTTCCCAAGGTTTTGTTTATTATTATTATTATTATTATTATTATTATTATTATTATTATTATTATTATTATTATGCTTTTGTTTTTTACATTTTTGCTTTATTTTTAGTATTATATTTTTTTACGTGTACTTTGGTTGTTTATTTTGGTGAAAATAATTCATTATATATATTTTTAATTATTTTTGGATTAATTTTATTTTGCACTCTGACGCAAAAAGTGGTTTTACTCTATACATTTTCCAATTGTTTGTTTTATTTTATTTTGATTAATTTCATTTTTCATTTTTTTAAAATTTATTATGCTTTGTTTTTTACTTTTTTTTTTTTTGTTTTTTTTTTTGTTTTGTTTTATGTTTAGTATTATATATTTTTTTTTATGTGTATTTTAATTATTTATTTTGGAGAAAATAATTCACACACACACATATATATATATATATATATATATATATATATATATATATATATATATATATATATATATATATATATATATATATATATAATAAAATAATAATAATATTATTGTTATTGTTGTTATTATTATTATTATTATTATTATTATTATTATTATTATTATTATCATTATTATTATTTTATTTTATTTTTAATAATTTTTTGATTAATTTTATTTTGTACTCTGCAAAAAGTGGTTTTACAATATGCACTTCCCAATATTTTATTTTATTTTATTATTTTTTTAAATATTCTTATTTATTATGCTTAGCTTAATTTTATTTTAATATTCTTATTTATGATGTTTTGTTTTTACAATTTTTGTTTTGTTTCATTTTTAGTATTTTTTTTTTTATTTTATTTAATAATTTAACTTATTAATTTTAATTAATTTGGTCAAAATAATTCCTAGTCTTTTTTTATTATTATTATTTTTTATTTTATTTTGCACTCTTACATAAAAACATGGTTTTACAATATACATGTCCCCATGTTTTACTTTATTTGAATAAACTTTGATGTTTAATATTATTTTTGTTCATAATTCATAATAATTACGTTTTATTTTTGGGTGAACTGGTCATTTATTTGGCCAAATGATTCACTGTTGTCGTTCCTCATTTCATAATCCTTGATCACATCAATATGACGTTAGTGTCTTGTAGACAAAGTCTGAAAATGATCAGTATTTCAGATGATTTTCCATTGATGCTCTTTGTCGTAAAAGCAGGGTTTTGTCTCTCGACAATCTGTGGTGAAAGCATGTGGATAAATCAAAGCGTCGTACAGATTTCCATTCGCCCCCCTCCACGTCCAAACCAAACTTTGCTCCGTTTAGTTTGCGTCGACGTCTTCAGATCATTTCAGACCCCTCAGCTCCCCTTCCTGTTTTCTTGTGTTCCTTAAATTTCTTTACACAGTCTTAAAAAAGTCATAAAGCTGTCATAAATCCTGCAAATGCACTGCTGTGAGAGTAAACGTTTTCCTTTATTGGAAAGAGACGAGTAAATGATGACAGATTGTTCAGATGTTCATTTCTGGATGGTTTATTTTCTCTTAAGTGTCTGTCGATGTGTGTCGACTCTATTCAGACTGATTAAAGAGGATGTAGATTTGGTTTTTAAGGTTAAGTTGAAGCCGGTCTCTCATATTGTGGAGTTATGGGCTCTTTGAAAGGCCGTTTGGGGAAGAGGGATTGCACAAGAGCTCTGGAATCTCCCGTTAAAGTCTTTTAGTGGCGTTTTCATAGCTGTTGAACATTTGTCAGTGAATCTGCAAAGGCCATCACACAGCACTTAAGCTTTACTATTAAGATAACATGGCATTAGGAAGAACGACGTTTACTCTGAGATCCCAGAGAGCCGTTTGAACCCAAACCACCCAGAATACCGCGGTACAGGCCTCACCTCCGCCGTACTAATAAACCACCGTCTGTACCGCCGCCTGAGCGCGTCTGCACGTCTTTCGGAAACGTTAATTTGAGGTTCGGTTGAGGTATTGCTGATGTCAAACCTCTTTTGCATTACAAATTGTTGAGTTATTCAGATCTGAATTGCTTTAATGTGCTTTTTTGGACCTTGCTGGAATTGGGTTAGGCCTTTTTTTTCACTTGTTCATTTATAGATGTGGTTTAGATGAATTTTAAATCAGTGTTTTTTGATGGAATATTTACCCAAAAAATTATTCTGTCACCATTTGGTCTCCATTATATTGTTTCAAATCTTCTTTACAAGAGTAAAGATTTGGGTAAAATTAGTTTTGAAAACATTGTGCTTTAACACAAAAAAATGATATTACACTCTATAGTTACCTGTGTTTTTTTTTATTTTTTTTATTTTATTATTATTATTATTTTTTTTATATTTATATATTTTATTAATTAATGTATTTTAGTATGTTTTAATTTTTAAGTTTTAATTATTTGTTTTATTTTAATTTTGTTTTGTTGAATTTTATTTTTAGCATAATTTATGTATATTTCAATTATTTATTTCAGTCAAAATATGTAATATATATATTTGTTATTTTTGAATCTATTAATTTTATGTATTGATTTTAATCTATTTATTCTGCTGATTTTTGAACTATCGTTTTATTGTGGCAAATTAATCACACTCTGACACAACTTATTTTCCAATATACATTTTCCCATTTATTTAATTTTTTTTTAATAATTTTTTTTTATATTCTTATTTATTTTACTTTTGTTTTTTACATTTGATTTTTTTATTTTTATTATTTTTTATTTATTTAATTTGCTGATAATAATTCATATTTCAGAGTGCAATTTTATTTTGCACTCTGACACAAAAACATGGTTTTACAACATACGTTTCCCCATGTTTATTTTATTTTTATTTTTATTTTTATTTTTATTTTTATTTTTATTATTATTATTATTATTATTATTATTATTATAATTTTATATATATTCTTATTTATTTTGCTTTGTTTTACATTTGTGTTTTATTTTCAGTATTTTTTATGTATATTTTTTTTATTTATTTTGGTGAAAATAATTCATCCAATTTTTCAGTTATTTTTGGATCGATTTTATTTTGCACAAAAATGGTTTTACAATATGCATTTCCCCATGCTTTATTTTATTTTGATTTATTTATTTATTATTATTATTATTATTATTATTATTATTATTATTATTATTATTATAGTTATTTTTTCATATTTCTATTTATTATGCTTTGTTTTTTACATTTTTGTTTTATTTTTAGTATTTTTTTTAATGTATATTTTAATTATTTATTTTGGTGAAAATAATGCATATTTTTTTTTAATTACTATTTTTGGATACATTTTATTTTGTGCTGTGACACAAATAATTTTGCAGTATACATTTCCCCATGTTTAGTTTTATTTTTAGCATTTTTTTTTTAATGTGTTTTTTACATTTTTTATTTTGGTGAAAATAATTAATTATATTTATTTTTATATATATACATACATGGGATAAATTTTGTTTTGCGCTCTGACACAAAAAATTGTTTTAAATGTACATTTCCCTATGTTTTGTTTTATTTATATATTTTTTATTTTTTTATATTATTATTATTATTTATTATGCTTTGTTTTTTATATTTTTAGGATTATTTTTACGTGTAAGTAATTATTTATTATGATAAAAATTCATATATATTTTTTTATTTTTGGATCAATTTTATTTTGGGCAAAGGATTCACTGTTGTAGTTCCTCATTTCATAATCTTTGTTCACTCCAATATGACGTTAATGTCTTGCAGTCAAAGTCTAAAAAAGTGTTTCAGATGATTTCCATGGACGCTCTTTGTCATAAGTGCAGGGTTTTGTCTCGTTTTGTCTGTTGAGATGTTGAAACGGCACAATCTGTGGTGAAAGCGTGTGGATAAATCAAAGCGTCGTATGGATTTCCATTCGCCCCCCTCCACATCCAAACCAAACTCTGCTCCGTTTTGTTTGCGTCGACGTCTTCAGATCATTTCAGACCACATGTTGCTCCCCTTCCCTGTTTTCCTAAGGGTGTTTCCAGGCCGTGTTCACGAAGCGCCGTGTAAAGCATGTGTTCGGAGCGGCGCCTGAGGTTCACAGTAGCAGCGGCTCATGTGTTTGTCTGTCCGTCTGTCTAAACGTCCTCAAACCGCCGTCACCTGCTGGACATCAGGGAGGTTCAGGGCTGCGTCGGCTGTTTCTTGCCACATTATGAAGCGGTGTTGTCTGGGAGAATGTGCAGAAGGTTTTGTCTGTAGCGGTCTGATCGTCAGATATCCTTTTCCACTGACAAAAGCCCAGTCTAGACCCTTTCCGTGCATTTCCACTGAAGAAATGACTGTTGTGGTCCAGCAAAGCTGTTTCTGGCTCTAAAATCAGTGGAAATGTGGCTCCGAAATGAAAACTGACATGGGTGCAAAAGAGGTACAGATGACCTGTTATTTCTCATTTGACATAGTCATAATATTATACTTATGACCATAAATGAAACCGATTTAAATACCTAACAATGGTTTATTTTATTTTATTTTATTACTTTTTAATATTTGGTTTGGTTTTATATTTAATTAAACTTATTATTATTATTATTATTATTATTATTACTGTTATTATTATTATTATTTTTTTATACATTTAAAATTGTATGTATAATTTTAATATTTTTGGCAAGAATTATTAATTATTTAGCAATTTTATTGTACTTTTTAATGCTTTGGAAAATATTTACAAATACATTAGTTAAAAAATTACAGATAAATTAGTGTAAATAAATTGCATCATTTTATAAATTTATAAATTTACAATTTTTCTATTTATTTATGCTAATTTATGGAGAGTGTTGAAAATCTGGCATATTTAAGACCATAAATGAAACGGATTTAAATACCTAATATTTATTTTATTTTATTTTATTTTATTTTATTTTATTTCATTTTTCATTTTAATTTTTGGATTTAGTTTAAATTCAGTTTTATTATTATTATTATTATTATTATTATTATTATTAGTTATTTTTTTTAATGTTTATGTATAATTTTAATATTTTTGGCAGGAATTATTAATTATTTAACAATTTTATGGTACTTTGAGTGCTTTGGAAAATATTGAAAAATATATCACTTAAAATTACAGATAAATTAGTGTAAATAAATTACATCAGTTTGTAAATTTACAAATATAATATTAAAAATGAACGAATATTAAAAAATCAGTTAGAGTATAACATTTTATTTATTTATTTGATTGTTTGTTTGTTTGTTTGTTTATGCTAATTTATGGAAAGTGTTGCAAATATGGCATATTTAAGACCATTTATTTATTTTATTTTATTTATTTTTTAATTTTTGGTTTGGTTTTATATTTAATAACATTATTATTATTATTATTATTATTATTAGTTTAATATTTCAAGTTGTATGTATAATTTTTAGATTTTTGACAATAATTAATAATTATTTAACAATTTTATGGTATTTAGCAACTTTATGGTACTTTTTAATAATTTGGAAAATATTTAAAACTACATCAGTTTAATAAAATACAGATAAATTAGTGTAAATTACATTAATTTATAAAATTTACAAATATAATATTAAAAATTAACAAATATTAAAAAATCAGTTACAGTATAACATTTATTTATTTAGTTATTTATTTATTTATGGAAAGTGTTGCAAATCTGGCAAATTTAAGTGCTAAAATATAATATTAATAGACTTGAAATTTATTTGAAATAAATTATGCAATTTCCAAAACACCAAAAAATGTCCAATTTTTGTTGTTTAATACATATTTCAATATTTTCGTGGCAATAATTAACAATTAATACATGTATTTGGAAAGACTGCTTTGGAGAAGGTTAAAAGTACATCTAGTGTGCTGCCAGCTCTGGAGGTTCATTTCGAGAATTGACACTTGAAGTTGTGAGATTCTTGTCCTTGTATTTCCATCGTCTGACGTACTTGAGAAGAAGGTCTGTCTTTGTGAGAAGTTGTTCCTCATTCCTGTGCTGGAAGTGTAGCGCGTGTGTGTGAAGAGAATCGTTAAAACAGAACAAAGGTGGTTTTTCAGACCTTTATGAGACACAGGAAAGCCAGTGTGAGCACATGAAGTCTGAGCCGCTGATCGTCTGAACACAGACTCTTATTCTTTCTCACATCTAATGCAAGTCCTGCTTTCCATTATTCCATGATGGGCGTCATGCTGCTGGAGTGACCGCTCAGTCTTATTAACCCTCAAGCTTTGAGTTTAGTCAACGTGAAGTAGATTTGCAATCTGTTTTACTTGCATAATGTGACATTCTGATTTTTTTTTTTTTTTTAAAGGTGATTTGGTGTCCATA
The DNA here is from genome assembly GCA_036247105.1 of Cirrhinus mrigala. Lineage (NCBI taxonomy): Eukaryota > Metazoa > Chordata > Actinopteri > Cypriniformes > Cyprinidae > Cirrhinus > Cirrhinus mrigala. The sequence continues at coordinate 28,285,113 of CM070016.1, forward strand.
AAACCCTTCTGTTTTGGCAGGAACATTCATTGTTTTGTAGAGAATTTTATTTTATTTTATTTTATTTTGTTCTGAAAGCTTCTGCTTTAACTCTTCCGCGAATGAGAACTATGTAATTGTTCTGTTAACAACTCACTTTAACAAACTAATTTTATGAGCTGATTCAGTATCCACGAAACTGTCCTGTTTTGGCAGGAACATTCATTATTCACTGAATGTTCATTTTATTTTTATTTTTTACTTTATTTGATTTTATTTTTAATGTTATTTTTTATTTATTTTAATATTATTATTTTGTTGTATTATTTCCTGAATGTTTCTGCTTTAACTCTCCACAAATGTAACTACATAATATAGCGCTATTTTTACATAATACTATATTTGTAATATATATATTTTTTATTAACAGATATTACTTTTTAAATTTTAATTTAAATTATTTTATTTAATTTTTAATACTATATTTGTTATATTCTATATATGTAATATTTTATTTTTAATTTTATTTTTAAAATATATTGCATTTTAATTTCATGTATTTTCTTTTATATAATGTTTTATTTTATTTTTATTTATTTGATTTCATTTAATTTAGTTAAAATTGCTATTTTATTTTATTTAATTTTTATATTTAATTTTAATTTATTCATTTATTTTTTTCCTTTTTTACCTTTTTATTACAATTTTATTAGTTATTTTATTTATTAAAATATTATTATTTTTTCATTTTAATTTAATTTGTAATTTAATTTAAATTAATTATTTAACTTAATTTAAGATTTAATTTAATAATTTAGTTTTATATTTAATTTTATTACTATTTCGTTTATTAACAAATATTTTTATTTTTTTATTTAATTTATTTTAATATTTAATTTAAATAATATTTTATTTTAGTACTATTTTATTAATTATTTTATTTATTAAAAATTGTTTACATTTTTGGTTTGGGTTGGTTTTATATTTAATTACTAAATAATTTAATTAATTTAGTTTCAATTAAATTATTTGATTTAATATTTAATTTAGTTATTGTTTTATTGTTATTTAATTTTATTATAGTACTATTTATTAATTATTTTATTTATTAATTAATATTTACATTTTTGGTTTTATATTTAATTACTAAATAATTTAATTTAAATTAATTAAATGTTATTTTATTTTTAATTTTATTATTACTTAATTAATTATTTTATTTATTAATAAATAACATTTTATTTCTCATTTTTAATTTCATTTTATTTTAGCCTGAAAGTTTCTGCTTTAACACACCACTAATGTGAAGTATATAATCATTCCATTAACATACGCTAACAAATCACTTTAATAACCTGATTTTATGAGGTGACCCTCCTGTTTTGGCAGAAACATTCATTCTCCGGCTAAAGGCTTGAAACTGGTCCGTGCGCTCCAGCATAAGTGCTGATTGGTGCTGGTGCGCTTAAGTCCGTCTGTGTGCTTTAGTCATCACAGTAAACGTCCTACGCTGTGTTCTCTATTTAGGGTAGATTTCAGGCGCGTCAGGAGACTCTTAAACCCTAAAGTACAGATTATTCTTCTTGTGAAAACAGCAGCAGGAGCACGGGCCGCTCAAATCTCTGAGCTGAAAAGCAGATAACGCGGCTCTCTGAGGTGCCGTTTGGCTCGGCGCTTATTTTGGAGCGACCTGGAAAACTCCACGTGAAGCGATATACGACGTTTCCATCTCATAGCGGTTCACGTCCCCGTTGAGCCGACGCTCGGCTGTTTTCATCACGCGGATCAGCTGTGGAACGCCAGGCGAGGTGTTTGATCCTCGTCTTGCTCAGCTCGTTTGTGAAGCTGTTTTTCCCTTTTCCACACACTCTTTCTGCTCACGGCCAACTGGCAAAATCACTTCTGACCAGATTAGCTTTGGAGATTGAGCAATATTGTTTTTAAGGATTTTTGATTAGTTCAAGGTGTCCATTAAGTTGATTAATGCCACATTATTGATGACAACATCAAAATTGAACTGGTCCTTATTTTATTTTATTTTATTTTATTTTATTTTTCTGGATTCTATTTTTCCCTAGCTTTGTGTTTGTCAGTTTTAATTTAATTTTATTTTCACTAGTTTTAATTTTTTGGTTTCTGTTCTTGCTTTTTGTTTTGATTTTTTTGATTTTTTTTTTTTTTTTTTTTCTTTTTTTTTCTGGATTGAGGGTTGTTTTTTGTTTGCTTTTATTTCTTTTAATTTTTTTTGTTTTGTTTTGTTTTTGCTGGATTGAAGGTTGTTTTTTGTTTGTTTTATTTTTTTCTTTATTTTTTAAGATTTATTTTATTTTATTTTTTCTGGATTCCATTTACCTAGTTTTAATGGATTGAGGGTTGTTTTTTGTTTGCTTTTATTTCTTTTAATTTTTTTTTTGTTTTGTTTTGTTTTTGCTGGATTGAAGGTTGTTTTTTGTTTGTTTTATTTTTTTTCTTTATTTTTTAAGATTTATTTTATTTTATTTTTTCTTGATTCCATTTACCTAGTTTTAATGGATTGAGGGTTGTTTTTTGTTTGTTTGTTTGTTTTAAAATGTTCTTTTTTTCTTTTTTTTTTAAGATTCATTCATTCATCCATTTTTTTTATTTATTTATTTATTTTTTTATTTTGTTTTATTGTATTTTATTTTATTCTAGATTCCATTTTTCCCTACTTTTAATTTTCTGGATTCAGTTTTTTTTTTTTTTTTTTTTTTTTTTTGGATTGAGGGTTGTTTTTTGTTTGTTTGTTTTATTATTTTTTTATTATTATTATTTTTTTTTTAAGATTCATTCATTCATTTTTTTTTTTCCTGTTTTATTTTTTTTCTGCATTATTTTATTTTATTTTATTTTTTTTTTTTTTTTATTTTGCCACACTTTTAATAGCTGCTGCTAAAAACAATGATGCTTTATGATGACGACATCAAAACTGAAGTGATAAATAATATGTTTTAATCAAATTTAAAATTGTATATATTAAATGTGGCAAATTTATTTTTCTTTGTTTTATCTGTATCAATAAGCTGCAATGAAACATTTGTTGTTGATTTGTTTATGCGAAGTGTGGCTCATGTGGCATAATTATTTTTTAAATGTCAAATATAAAATCAAACCTCAAGTATGAGTAAGAATTATCAGTCAAATGTTTTCCTTACAGCTTTTTCTGGTCAAGAACCGCTTAAACGGTGAGACTCCCATATATCCGTCACTCAGGGCATCAAAACATTTTAGCCTGTAGAGTCATTATTAATCATTTGATCCCGTTATATATGATGTTTTTATTTGCGGCTCTTATTTCCATTGGATCCCGCTGGAGCTGATAATGAATCTCTTGAAATGTCATTTGGTGTGTATTAGTTGTCGTTCAGCCCTGCGCGGTTTGGACGGGAAAGGAAAAGTCATTTTCCCTGCATAGTTTTCTGTGTGTCAGAGGATGGAAACGCAGGTATTTGCCATCAGAGCTTTATAAGCATAATAACAGCTCTCTGTTCCCGACTGCTTCTATTCATCTTCATCCTCAGGTTCGTTGTGCCTGCGGCTCGCGTCTGCCAGAGACCATATCAAACATCTGTTTGTGTTTGTGTGGGTTATGAGCAAACTTATTATCTGAAATGAGTTTCAGGGCTTGAAATCAAACCTCCGCTGTAATTATGGGATGATTAGAGCTGTAAACTAGACCTCTTTTCTTTTATTAAATGGTATGTTTTAGATTTTTTTCTATTTGATTTGTTTTTTTAAATGTTATTTTAATTTATACATTTTATTTTAGATTATTGCATTATGGATTATTTGACTTTATATTTTTTTATTGCTTTATTTTATATATTATTTTATGTTTTTTCTTATTATATTATTATAATTGAGACATTTTATTTGAGAGTATTTTTTATAGATTATTTAATTTAGATATTTGACTATATTTTTGCTTTATTTTGTATTTTTTTTTTTATATATATACACACATGACAAAAAAATCTAAAATACAATAAATAAAATGCATAAAAAAATTACACTTTATATTGTATTTTAGTTGTTTGTATTTTAGATTTTATTTTACATTTTTATTTTGTATTCTATTTTGACATTTTCTTTCATTTTTTTTAAAAGAAATGTTTTAGTTTTTGTTTATTTTTTTAAATGTAATTTATACATTTTATTTTAGATTACTTTATTATAGATTTTTTTAGATTATTTCACTTTATATTTTCATTATATATATATATATATATGTAATGTTTTCTATACAAAATAGAAAAAAAAATAAAAAAAGAAAATAAAGAAAATATATTTTTGCATTTTTATTTATTGTATTTTTAAACTATTTTGTATTTTAGATTTTATTTTACATTTTTAATTTGTATTCTATTTTTTTCTTTCATTTATTAAATGTTTTAGATTGTTTATTTTTTTTAAATGTTATCTTAATTTATACATTTTATTTTAGATTATTGTATTCTAGATTTATTTTAGATTATTTCGCTTTATATTTTTGTTTCATTTTATGTGTATATATACAAAAAATAAAAACATTTCTATAACAAAATAGAAAAAATCTAAAATACAATAAATAAAATGTATTGTATTACACATTTATTTATTGTATTTTTGAACTATTTTGTATTTTAGTTGTTTATATTTTAGATTTTATTTTACATTTTTATTTTGTATTCTGTTTTGATTTTTTTTTTCTTTTCTCTTTTGTAGGGTTACAACAGGTCTGTTATTTTTATTATTTTTATACAAAAGCAACAAAAACAATTATTCTTTATTTGAATTTTTTTCATTTAATATTGTATTCTGATTTCTTATAATTTTTAAAATAATTTTTTTAGGTCTTTTTTAGGTCTGTAGTCATTAAGATAATATTAAATTTATTTGTTGTATTAGACTATAATAACTTACAGGTTGTATATACACTATATATGTGTATGTGTGTATATATGAAGAGTTCAGATGCAGAAGCCTCTAAATCCATTTGACATATTTCTTTAAAATGAGCATTTCTTTCTGGCTACTTTGTATAGATTTCTATGTAAGTACCGGTACTTCTGATTGGGCTGAGGCTGGAATTTAGCGAGTTTGAAGAAAAAGTATTTGATGGACGTATAATATGTGTCGAGAGCATTCACTCACTATCATTATCTCATTTTTGACCAAGATGGCTTTTAGCTGGTTTTGCATCTGAACTCCTCTTTTTTATATATATATATATATATATATATATATATATATATATATATATATATATATATATATATATATATAATACGATAAAATCAATGCATTAAAAAAAATGTATACATTTTTTTATTTTATATTATTTTGTGTGTGTGTGTGTGTGTGTATGTATATATATATATATATATATATATATATATATATATATATATATATATATATATATATATTATATTATATTATATTATATTTTATATTTTTATTTTTATATTATATTTTTATTTATTGTATTTTTACACATTTTGTATTTTAGTTGTTTTAGATCTTTTATTTTATATTTTTATGTTTTTCGATCTTTTATTTTATTTTATTTTTTTTATATTTCCTTATGTATTATTAATATTATTGTATGTTTCTTTAGTCATAATTTTCTTCACATAAAAACAAATTAACTGTGTTGTAGGTTGTGCATATATTGTGAAGTGTGTGTGTGTGTGTAGTTTCTGTAAGCAGCGTCTCAGTTTCATGTTGTGCGTCTGACTGTTGATTTTGGCTCGTGTTGAATTTGTTCCGCCTCCTGCATTTTTCCCAGCGTGTCCCGTCAGTGTCACACCCCTGAGCACAATGCTGTTTCCTGGAGCGTCCTGTTAGCTTTTGTTGTGTGTATTTGTCATTTCTCCCGTCCTAGTTAATCATACAGAAACAGTCATTATTTTTGCTGTTTGGTTTGGTTCGGTTAGTGTTACAGGAAAAACACACTTCAGCTTTATCACATGAAGCACTTACATTCTCTAACCGGATTTGAGTGGTAACTTAGTTAAGCAGTAAATCACGGTCACCCTACAGCATCATTATCAGCTCAAAACACCACATATTTTTGAGAAGGAGGCTATTCTTAGCATCACACTTCTTGAAGAGCATGATTTTGTGGTCATGCTGTGTGTTTAGTCAGCGTGTCTCTGCGCTCATGGTGATTTTGATGTGGACGCGGGCTATTAAAAGCGTTTCGCATCAGTGAGCAGCTGTCCTGTGTTCGCTAACACACACGGAGCGGTCTGAAGTCTGACCACACTCTTAAAACACAGTCATTGTGGCCGCAGGAGCATCAGATGTTCACCGTGACGCATTTACTCCAGTGTCCCGTTGGCTTGTTGTCGTTCATTGCATGCGAAAATCACAGTTCATTTTGAATAATCACTATAAGTACTCTACTCTACATCGCTCCAAAAGTAGAGCCTTAAGACTTTGTATTTTATTGAAGGCAATTTATTTTAGTGTTTCACAACCCTTTGCACTCTCTGGAATGCTGTTTGCTTTCATTGCCTTCATTTATTTATTTATTTACAGGGTCGTTCTTTAAAGACAGGATCTGCTTCCAGACTGTCTGCTTCCTCTGCACTGCTTTTTTGTTTTTATTTATTTAGTTAGTTAGTTAGTTAGTTAGTTTTGCTTGTTTGTTTGTTTGTTTGTTTTTCTCATTTGTATTTATTTTACTGTATTTTATATTAGATTTTTGTTTTTTTTAATTTCCTTTCTTCTTTGTTTTATTTTATATTGTTTTTTTCTTTGTTTTATTTTATATTTTATGTATTTAAATGCTTTGTATTTTGTGGGTTTTTTTATTCCTTATTTTTCTTTTTTCTTTTATTTTACTTGATTGTATATTTTTTAATTGTATGTTATTCTATTTATTTATTTCACTTTTTTATTAATAGTAATATTTTTTTCATTTTATTTTATTTTTTTATTTCACGTATGATTTTATTTGTTAAACAGGGTTATTCTTTAAAGACAGGATTTGCTTCCAGACTATTTGTTTTGTCTTTATTGCTTTAATTAATTCATAAATCATTTATTTAGCTTGGTTTTTTTTAAATATTTATTTTAATTTTATTTTTTTTTATTTCATATATTATTTTATTTATATTAAAAAGGGTCATTTTTTTTAAAGACAGGATCTGCTTCCAGACTCTGCTTCCTCCTCACTGCTTTTTATTTATTTATTTTATTTTATTTTATTTTTATTTTTTTTGCTTGTTTTTTTCATTTTCTTGTTTTTCCTTAAATTTTATTTTATTATTTTTTTTTTTCATTTTTCTTTTCCTATTAATGTTTTATTTTATATTGCTATTTTATATTTTATGTATTGAATATATTTATGTATATATGTTTCTTGTATTTTTATTTGCTTTATTTATTTAGTCCTTATGTTTATTTTATTTTACTTGATTGTATGTTTTTTTAATTTCATGTAATTTTGTTTATTATTTATTTGTTTATTTTTTGTATCTTAGTAATATTTTTATTTTGTTTTAGAATTTTAATTTATTTTTAATTTCATATTATTTTATTTAAATTAAACAGGGTCATTCGTTTTTTTAGTTTTTTTTTAATTTTTAATTTAATTTTTTTTTAATTTTCTGGTCTTTTATATAATTAGTTTATTTTATTTTATTTTATATTATATTTTTGTATTTTTTTTTTCATTTACTTTTCTTATGGTTTTATTCTCTATTGTTTATTTTTTTTATTTTATATTGTATGTATTTATGTTTTGTCTGTCGTGTTTTTTATTTTCTTTTATTCATTATTTTTTGTTTTTCTTTTACTTGATTGATTTTTAATTTAATTTATTTACAAATGTATTTATTTATTTTTTTATTTATTTTATATTTTACATATTTATGTTTTGTATGTCATATATTTTTTGTTTTCTTTTATTCATTATTTTTATTTTATTTTACTTGATTGTATATTATTTAATTTTATTTATTTATATATGTTTTTTTAGTAATATTTGTTTTTTTTAGTAATATATTTTTTTTTTTTCATATATTTTTCTATTTGTAAGAACTAGGATCTTTCTTTAAAATACAGCGGCCCAATTCGACCTGCAGATGTTTCCACACTGTCTACTTCCTCTACACTGCCTTAATTTTATTTTATTTTGTATATAGAGATTTTTTTATTTTATGAATTTTCTCATTTTCTTTTCTTTTCTTTATTTATTTACTTATTTCTTTATTATTTATTTATTTTAATTTTATTTTTATTTTAAATTACCAAAATTTTGTTTTATTTTTTGATTTAACGTAATAGTTACATTTAGTTTTCTTTCTTTCTTTTATTCTTTTTTTTGTCTTATTTTTTTCTTTTTACATGCATATTTTATTTTATTTTATTTTATTTTATTTTACAATTATCTCCTATTCTGACATGATTCTTCTATGCTAATGATTTTCTGTGCTGCCAACATTGTGCTGGCTCCGTCGATGGACTTTATTCCGTTCGTATGAACAGGATGATTCTTTGCAGACAGGATCTGCAGGTCAATCTGAGCCGCTTCCACATTGTCTGTTTCCTCTCGGGTGCTTCTGTTCTCCTCGTTTGTCCCCTCGAGTGCTGATTATTGCTCTTTATCTGAGCGCCTTTAACTTCCTCCTGCAAGCGTTTTCTTTGTGCTCCCAGCGCTCCACCTTTACCCCTATTATGAGCTGCACCGTCGGGACAAAAGAACCGGCCTTGCAGAAAGCGCTCCTTCCTAATATGGAAGCGATTGAGGACGTGGAGCGAATTCGCCGAGTCACAGCGGTTTTCGTAGGAAGCACGGCCTGTTTGTCGCCGCTCGCGGACGGAGGTTATTTAGGAGGAATGTGAAGGTCGCGTCGGATGTGATGCTGATTAATGAGGACAAATGAAGCCGTCTAGACTCTGTGACGTGAATCAGCTGATAAATGAGAACGTGAAGTATGTCTGTGGGTTTGTGAAAAAGCAAAACATCTCCAAATGCACAAACCCTGATGCACTTTGACTGGAGGTTTGTTGACACAGTCATATTTCGGATTGTGTTTGCATCACAATGATGGGAAAGTGGCTGAGACAGAAACGCTTGGCATATTTAATTCATCACATGCCTGTGTTAATGTCATATAAAATCTCTTCTTTTTATTTGTTATTTTTAATCAAATAAATCACTTTTATTTGACTAAAAATACAGTAAAAATTGTACAAGATTAGTAAAACTTGAATATAAAAATGTAAAACAGAAAATGTAAACATAAAACTAACTAAAACTGAAATAAAAGTAAAAAACTATAGACGTATTTAAAAAAAAAAAGTAAAAATTAAAAACATATTTAAAACAAATTGGAAAATGGAAAAAAAAATGGAAAAAAAATTACTAAATTAGTAAGACTTGAATATAAAAATTAAAAACTGGACATTTAAAAAAAAATGACAGTGTAAATTATTAAATTAGTAAAGCTTAAATATAAGAATGTAAAGCTAAAGCTGAAATAAAAATAAAAAACTATAGACATTTTTTAAAAAAAAAGGCAAAATGTAAAAACAAAAAATAGTAAAACTTTAATATAATGATGCAAAACTAAAACTGAAATAAAAATTAAACTACAGACATATTTAAAAAAAAAGGTAAAATGTAAAAATTAAAAACATTTAAAACAAATGACAAAATGTAAAAAATAAATCAAAATTAGTAAAAATTTAATATAACGATGTAAAACTAAAACTGAAATAAAAATTAAACTATAGATGTATTTAAAAAAAAAAAGGTAAAATGTAAAAATTAAAAACATTTAAAACAAATGACAAAATGTAAAAAATAAATCAGAATTAATAAAAATTTAATATAACGATGTAAAACTAAAACTGAAATAAATTAAACTATAGATGTATTTTAAAAAAAAAAGGTAATGTAAAAATTAAAAACATATTTAAAACAAATGACAAAATGTAAAAAAAAAAAAAAAAAAAAAAAAAATCAAAATTAGTAAAACTTTAATATAACGATGTGAAACTAAAACTGAAATAAAAATTAAAAACTGGACATATTTTTTAAAAAACGGCAAAATGTAAAAAAGTACAAAATTAGTAAAACTTGATTAAAAATGTAAAACTAAAATAAAAATAAAAAGTATAGACATTATATTATTAAAAAAAACCCTACAAAATGTGTAACACAAGGCATGCATTTATTTGATTAAAAATACAGTAAAAACTGTGAAATATTATTCTAACTTAAAATAGATGTTTTCTATGTAAATATGTGTTAAAATGTAATTTATTCCTGTGATCAAAGCTGAATTTTAGCATTATTACTCCAGTCTTCAGAGTCACATGATCCTTCAGAAATCATTCTGATATGCTGATTTGCTGCTCAACAAACGTTCCTGATTATTATCAGTGTTGAAAACAGTTGTTCCGTCCAATATTTGAGTAGAAACTGTCATACGTTTTAGTTTTGAGGATTCACAGATGAGCAAAAAGTTCAAAAGAACAGCATTTATTTGGAATAGAAATCGAAATGTGTGTGTTTCAGTCTCCTCAGATCCTCCAAACCACCCAAAGGTTCGTCTGGAAATCTCATACGTCTCTTCAGATGCTGCAGCATGTTTATTCTCTCAGTGATTGTGACTCATCAGAGACCGAACTCGTCTGTTGTTTTATGGTGTGAAGACAGTTTGTGTAGTTATTCCTGCACGGCCTTCAGCTCTTGGCTCAGTGAACAGGGGATGCTGGGATTGAATGCCATAGTTTGCTCTCTGCTGTATTTATGGCCCGTGTAATGCAGCGTACAATGGAAGGTGCAGTTTGTCTGAATGGCAGCCAGAACAGAGTCGTTACTCAAACTATATCTCACACACACACACACACACACACACAGGATCACAGACTTCTCTCAGTCAAACTTGTGCTGTTATTTGCATATTTACACATTGACTTTTATTCATTCAGCAGGTTGTTGTTTTGCAGTCATGAGATCTGATGTTAAACTTGTGTTTTGTCTTTGCAGATCTTCCAGTGTCACTAAAACGGAGGCCCCGAAGGTACGTAAACTTCACACTACATCAGTTGCATAATTATAATTATGTAAATATTTTACATAATTATTACATGATTGTAATGCGTGTCCTAACCAGGCGCAACCTGATGTTTAAAGGAAATAAGGCAGTAAAATGTGATTTTTTTTTTTTTTTTTTTTTTTTTTTTTAAATTTAAAAAGTGTTTAAATGTACAACAAAGTGCTAAAAATTACCAATTTTTTTTTTCTTTTTTGATTTAATGCAATAGTTATGTTTAGTTTTCTTTCTTTCTTTTATTCTTTTTTTTGTCTTATTGTTTTTGTTTTATTTTTACATACATTTTATTTTATTTTATTTTATTTTTTTTATTTTTATTTTTTTTAATTTTATTTAATTTTTCCTTTAGGTGTATTCAACTGTGTGTGCCAAATATGTAACAAAAAAAAGCTCATTATATATTATTTTTTTATGTTGTCATTTTTTTTATTATTTTTTTTATTTAACTTAGTTTAATTCTTTTTTTTTTATTTATTTATTTTGTTCATTTTTTTGCATACATTTTTTTATTTTATTTATTTACTTATTTTATTTTTTGATTTATCTTAATAGTTTAATTCTTTTTTTATTTATTTATTTTATTATTTTTATTTATTTATTTTTATTTTTTTTACATACATTTTATTTTATTTTATTTTATTTTATTTTTTCTTTAGGTGTATGGTGTATTCCAGTGTGTGTGTGTGTGTGTGCCAAATATTAAAAAAAAATGTTTTTTCCAAAAATAGCTCATTTTATAATGTTAGATCATGGTATACAGGCATTATTTAGCTAATGACAACAGGTGTTTCTCCATTCTTGATGTTAAAATATACATATGACATGCACACACAAAATAAGCTGACAGATTTTGACTGTGACAAAATCACAGCCATTAAGAACATTTTTTTTTTTTTTTTTTTTTTTTAATATATAGCGATGTTTCACCAATGAGATTTCACAGTGGGCGGGGCTTTCCAATGCATTGTGACATTATATAAATAAGGCGACCAATCAAATGTCTTGTCACGGTTGGTGAGATGTGTTGCTTTGCATCACGCCTGGTTAGGACACGCGTGCTCAGTGTGTGCAGCACGACTGAAATGCCTGATCTGTCGCATGACACTGAAGTTTTGACAGTAATTCTGCTTTCCCTCATTACAGTCTGTTAGAAGGAGAATATTTTAATTACATTGACTCATTTATTATAGTTAACTAAAACTGAAATAAAAATGTAAAACATATTTTTAAAAATTACAAAATGTAAAAAAGGTAATTTTTTACATTTGAAATTTTAAAAGGTGAAATTAGTACAATTTGAATATAAAAATGTAAAACTAAAACTGAAATAAAAATGAAAAACTATAGACATTTTAAAAAATAACACAATGTAAAAAGGGGAAAAGGTACAAAATTTGTAAAACTGAAATATAAAAATGTAAAAGTGAAATAAAAATTAAAAACTAGACAGTTTAAAAAAAGTAAAAATTTATTACTATAGACATATTTAAAAAAAAAAAAAGACAAAAAATAATAAGTAAAATGTGAAAATAAAAATGTAAAACTAAAACTGAAGTAAAAATGAAAAATTCTAGACATATTTTTAAAAAGGCAAAAGGTAAAAAAGGGACAAAAAGTACAAAATTGGTAAAACTTAAATATAAAAATATAAAACAAAATGACAAGTAATTAAAAACTAAGACTGAAATAAAAATGAAAAACTAGACACATTAAGAAAAAAAGACAATTTAAAAATTAAAACTATAGACATATTTAAAAAAGGGGGGAAAATTACAAAAAAATTGTAAAACTTGAATATAAAAATGTAAAACTAAAACTGAAATAAAAATGTAAAACTAGACATTCTAAAAAATTAAAAAATGTAAAAGGGAAAAAGTACAAAATTAGTAAAACTAACACTAATTTGCAGGTTCACTATATAATTAATAAAAAGAGTATAGACACATTTTTTAAAATCTAATTAATGTGACAAAAACACAGCAAAATTACTAAAACTTTAACTAAAATTAAACTAAAAACAGAAAATAAATACAACAGAAATAAAAACCAAATAATAATAAAAAAAAAACCTATAATGGTATCTCAGTGAACGAAAATAACTCTGATATTTGTAATTTAAAATATGCCCAGAGGAAATATCAGAGAAATTGTGGTTTCTTATTTATTTATCATTTAGTTTAATATATAATAAAATAAAATAAAACACTATTATAATAATTTCTTTTATTTAACGTAACATAAAATATAATTATAATATAATTTATTTTATTTAATATAATGGTTATAATTTTTATTTCGGTTTTAGTTATTTTAGTATATCAACTTAAACTAAATGAATATTGGAAACTAGCAAAAAAATAAAGTTAAACTTTTTATCATTTTATCTCAGTTAACCTTTATTGTATTTCAAGTATCAGAAAATGTTCTTTTATGGTTCAAGTTAACTATAATGTGAATGAAAATGACTCTGTATGTGAAAAGTGAGCGATCTTTAGGGCTGTAATGAGGGACTCGTGCATGTGTGTGCAGTGTGACGTGAGCATGTGTTGCATGTGTTTCATCGCTTCCTGTAGGAGGAGCCGCAGGAGATCATAAAACCTGTTCCCATCACCCAAACGCCCGCGGCCGCCAGCAGCCCCGCCAACCTGGCCCCGGGAAACAGCGCCTACAATAAGACGGCGCGGCCCTTCGGCGGGACCGCAAACACGGTCAGATCGGTCAGTCCGTCCCCCGCCGCGCCCAAAGCCTCCATCCCCTCCGCCTCCTCTGCGTTCACCCCGGCTGCTCCGTCCCAGCAGCCTCCTCAGCCTCCGTTCCCGCTGGGAGCCAATCGCACGCTGTCCTCTCCTAGCTCCGCCCCTAAACCCGCCTCTGGGCGCTCCCCCTTTGCTAACTCCTCATCCACGTCATCTTCTGGCTCCTCCTCCCCGGCGAGAGTGACAGCTCCGGCTCCGCCCCCGGCCCCTGCGCCCGCCCCCGCCCCCGCCGTCCCTCATTCGTCCGTGTATAACACGCCCATCAACCTCTACTCCAATGAGAACGCGTGTGAGGTTGCCATGGGTCAGAGACGGGGCCTGCTGGAGGGCAAAGCCACAGTGGAACAGCACAACGGGTAGGTGGGGCGTCCCGACCGGCCAATCAGCCTCTACTTCCTGTTCTTTATACTTCTGATTCCTTTATTTATTCTTCCTCACTGTTCTCAGAGGGATCACTTTGGTCTGGTATTTAGAAAGGGTTTTAATGCCGTGTTAAATGAATATTCTGGGTCGTTTTATGAGCGGTGTTTGTGATGCTCTCAGTTACTTCAGAAAATAAGCTCAGCTAATGAGGGGTTTAAAAACTGAGCGACCAAGCAATTTTATTATAAAATAATTGAGACACTGGTATAGTTTATAGTATATTTTACATTTTTATTTTATTATTACAATTTTTTTTAATATTTTCTGTTTTAGTTTTAATTTTAATAATTTTGTTGTGTGGTTTTGTCTTTTTTTTTTTAAGTCTATATCTTTATTTTTAATTTTTAATTTTTAATTTATTTTTTTAATTTTCTGTTTTTTTGTAGTTTTTTTTTTTTTTTTTTTTTTTTAGGGTTTTTTTATTTTTCTGTTTTAGTTTTAATTTTAGTAATTTTGTTGTGTGGTTTTGTTGGTTTTTATTTTATTTTATTTTTTTTAAATGTCTGTTGTATGTCTTTATTATTTTTTATTTCCATTTTAGTTAGTTCAGTACCATTTTAGTTCAATTAAATGAAAAAGAGAAATGTTGCCTTGGCACCTACCTGAAATAATAAATAAAAAAAAAATCTTTATTTTATTTAGTTTAAGTTTATTTTTATGAAAAGTTTATTTTTTATGGTTTTAGTTTTCGTAATGCAATAACCCTAGGGCAGAGAAAAAGTGATTAGTATTATTTTTAATAATAATAATAATAATAATAATAATAATAATAATAATGATAATGTATTGTGAATTTTTACTTGTTTATTAATTTATTGGCACACAAGAATACATTTATGTTTATTTTAAAATTATTATTTTTATTTATTCTATTTAACTTTTATTAAGCACATTAACCAAAGAAAAATCTGAAAATAAATACAATAGCAATAAGAAAATAAATACTTAAAAACATTAATCGTATCTAAATGATACTAAAATAACTCTGATTCTCTGATCTTTGTCATTTAAAATGTGTCCAGGTAAAATATCAAAGCATTATTATTATAATTATTATTTCCAAGGCCTAGAAATTATTTCGATTAATAATAATAATAATAATCATAATAATAATAATAATAATAATAATGTATTTGTTGTGACATTATTACTAATTATTGTAATAATAAAGTCTTGTTTTGTTTTGTTTTGTTTTATTTTATTTTTTATTATATGCTTTTAAAAAATATTAAATGTATAGCCGTATGCGAACCGGATTTTCTTGGCATACTAGAATACATTTATATTTATTTTAAAGTTATTATTTTTATTTATTCTATTTAACTTTTATTAACGACATTAATTAATTTTATTACATTAAATATTGCAGATTATTCATTTGAAAGTTTGACATTAGTAATTGTTTAGAAATGTTGTAAAATGTACATTTTATAGTGTGTAAATGCAAAACAGAAAATATAAAAATAAAAACTGATTCAAAGCATTAGTAAAAAATATAAAATAACACTGATTCACAGGTTCACTATATAATAAATAAAAACAGTATAGACATATTTGAAAAATTAACTAATTGTTGTGACAAAAACACAACAAAATTACTAAAACTTAAAAAAAAAAATCTAAAAATAAATACAATAGAAAAAAATTAATTAAAACTATAAAAGTAAATTATACTAAAATGATGCTAAAATTATACTAAAATAACTGATTCTCTGTTATTTGTCATTTAAAATATTGGAAAATATCAGAGTATTATTATTATCATTATTATTATCATTATTATTATTATTATTATTATTATTATTGTTATTATTATTATTTCCAAGGCCTAGAAATTATTTCAATTAATAATAATAATAATAATAATAATAATAATAATAATAATAATAATGTATTTAATGTGACATTATTACTAATTATAATAATAAAGTATTATTATTATTTACTTTATTTTTTTATTATATTGGTGCTTTTAAAAAATAGAAAATGTGTAGCAGTATGCAAACCAGATTTTCTTTGCACACTAGAATACATTTATATTTAAGTTGTTTTTTTTTTTTTAGTTTTATTATTTATTCTATTTAACTTTTATTAAGGACATTAACTAACAATGCTACATTAAATATTGCAGATTATTCATTTGAAAGTTAGACATTAGCAATTGTTTAGAAATGTCATAAAATGTAACCAAACTGAATTGGAAGTATAACATTTCCAGAATAGTTTTGTTGCCTTCTATTGGTCAGACAGATGGGAAGCCCCGCCCCAAACTTACGTTATTGGCTGAATCAGTGTTTCTGTGTCTTGATTTGATATATTAGATTTGATATATAGCTTTTGGACATAGAATTCGTGCTTCTGATCCAGCTGGGATTAAAAGTAAGACTATAAAACTTGTGTTTTTGTTAAAGCACTTAAAATGAATTATACAGTAAAGTACGCGTGTTATTTGAGTTGTTAAGTGTCTAAACCCTCCGTTTGATGTGGGTCTGCTGCTCTAGACAGATGAATTCTGCTCGTCTGTTGCTGATGTGTAATTGCTGTTTGTTTGAGTTTGCTCACATAAACAGTATTTTATGAATGATTACATCACACCCCTTCAGTTTTAATTATTTTCTGTGGTAACTGAGAGCATGTCACAAATGTTATTCATAGTCATAGTTGTGAATAAAGCAGAATATTGTTTGGATGTTGTCAGAGAGGGAATCGCAGTCAGCGGGATGTTTTTACACACGGCTCTCTGTGGGGACGCGTGTGGGAAAATTGGAAGCCAATGTGAAAAATGGTTTTCCAAAACAGCTGTGTGAGCGAGTGACAGCCTGTGCCAAAGATTCAGTGAGACGAAATAGTGTGACGAATCTCATGCTTTACCTGAACAAATCTGCACTGTTAGTCCTTTCATCAGTTTATGGGCATTTTTGGATGAGTGTTTTAATTTTTAAAATGTATTATTATTTATAATTCTTAAATGTATTATTATCTTTTGCCATATTTAATTTATAGATTTAAATTTTTATATAATAATAATAATAATTTAATTATCCATTGATTTATTATTTATTTCATTTTTTATTATTCAGATTTAAATATTGAATTATCTTCACTTTTGTTCATTTATTTATTTATTTAAAAATGCAATATTATTTATTAAAAAATAAAAAATTATTATAAATTATCTTTTGCTATATATTAATTTTAGATACTTTATTGTTATTATTATTATTATTATTATTATTATGCATTTTAATTATCCATTAATTTTGTATTTTTTCATTATTTAGATTTAAATTTTGAATTGCTGTTATTTATTATTAACTTTAAGATATTTACATTTTTAAAAATATTTTATACATTTTATATAACTACAACAACAACAACAAAAACAATAATAATAATAATAATAATAATAATAATATAATATTTTTTATATTATTTATTATTATTATTATTATTATTATTATTATTATTATTATTATTATATTAAATTGTAAATATTATTTATTGTATTTTTATAATTCAGATGTATATTTTTTATTAAGTTGTTATCTTTTGCAATATTTATTTTAGATAAGCGATTATACATTTTCACTTATTTCACTTAAATTATTATTCATTTAGTATTTAATTTATATTTATTATTCAGATTTAAATATTAACCTATTACATTTTTTTTCTATATCTATTTTCGATTGATTATTATTGTGATGAATATTAATATTATCATTATTTTATTAAATTGCATATTTTTATGTATTATTTTTTTTAGATTTAAATATTAAATTATTATTAAATGTATTGTCTTTTGTTGTATTTAGTTTAGATTTTTAAATAGTTTTCATTGCAATTTTTTTTATTGTATTTTTATTTAGATTTCAATATTAAATTATTACATGTATTAATTTCTTTTGTTGTATTTAGTTTAGTTTTTTTAATAGTTATGTATTTTATACTATTATTGTTGTTGTTTTTGTTGTTATTACTATTATTAATTCAGTTATTCATTGATTTATTATTTTTATTAAATGTATATAAAATATAACTATTAAACTTCATATAACTTGAGTTAGTGTAATAGAACTTATTAAACTAACTTTTTTTTATTTTTAGAAAAACAAAGCACATTTTTCCTTGTCTTCACTGTATGTGGTCTTGTTTTCATAGACTGGTTTATTTACTCACACTACAGTTTTGACATGCAAGTCAACATCAGATCAAAGAAAGCTTGTAAAGCAGTAATGGGTCCTTCATCTTCTGTCTGAGAGCGAGTGTCGTTCCCTCTCATGTGGTTTCACTGATCGCAGTAAACACGTAAATGCTGAGACTCGGATAAACAAAACGTTAAAAATCTGAGCTCAGGAGCAGAGAAGCGAGCTCACGTTGTTCGTTCTGCGCAGGTTTAGATGGACGGTGTTGAATGTCGTCGTGTATAATGCGTTGAGTTTTTAAAGGCTTTGAGGTCTGATGTAAATCCTGGGGAATTTGCCACGGGTCAGAATATTTCTGTGAAATGCTGTGGGATGTTGCTCGTGTCGCCTCTGCGTTCATGCTCGTTTCGGATACGTCCTTCATAATATATTATTATGAGCTTCCTGCTTGCAGTGATAGTGAAGTCAACAGGAAACGGGGAAGAACAGGTCGAGCCGCGCCGTGACGGGACAAATCCCTGCAACGCTGATGGATTATCCAGAGATCTTCTCTCTTAAAGGAATACTTCACCCAAACATCACATTTCTGTCCTATTATTTCACCTTCAATGCTTCAAAACCCATCTGACTTTGTTTCTTCTGTGGAACTCAGATGAAGGCGTTTAGTTGAACGTTCACGCTGCTCTTTTTACTCTTTTACTGAATTGAACAAATTTGAATAAAATAGTATTTTCAGTGTTTTTATGAATGACTTCAGCTTATATATATATATATATATATATATATATATATATGTATGTATATATATATATATATATGTATATATATATATATATATATATATATATATATATATATATATATATATATATATATATATATATATGTATGTATATGTATGTGTGTGTGTATATATATATATATATATATATATATATATATATATATATATATATATATATATATATATATATATATATATTATTGTAACAATATTTTTAAGTTTTAAATTTGTATGATTTAATTACCTATTAGTGTTTTATTTTTACTTTTTAGTGTTTTATTTTAATTTTAAAATTATTTTCAATTTTACATTTTTATGGTTTAATTACTTATTTGTTTTATTTAGATTTTTTTATTTCATAATTATTTTTCAGCTTTATGGTTTTTTTTATTTAATTGCTTTTTAGTGTTTTTTATTTACATTTTTTTTTATCTCATTGTATGGTTTAATTACTTAAGTGTTTTATTTTGATTTATTTCGTAATTATTTTTCAGTTTTACTTTTTTATGGTTTAATCGCTTACTAGTGTTTTATTTGGATTTTTAAAAATTTCGTAATTATTTTTCAGTTTTACTTTTTTTATTTAATTAATTTTTAAGTTTTATTTTATTTTTTTATTTCATAATCATTTTTCAGTTCATTTTTATGATTTAATTAAGTGTTTTATTTTGGTGTATTTTAAAATTCTTTTAAAATTTTACGTTTTTATGGTTTAATTACTTATTAGTGTTTTATTTTAATTTTATTTCATTACTTTTTAGTTTTACATTTTATATGATTTAATTACTTACTAGAGTTTTATTTACATTTTTATTTCCTAATTATTTTTCATTTTCACTTTTTTTACATTTTTAATGATTTATTTATTAATGTTCTTTTTTTATTTTTATAGTTTAATTCTTTATTAGTGTTTTATTTAGATTTTTATTGTGAAACTATTTTTCAGATTTACATTTTTATGATTTAATTAAGTGTTTTATTTAGATTTTTATTTCATAGCTATTTTTCCGTTTTACATGTTTATGATTTTAGTACGTAAGTGTTTTATTATTGTGTTTCGCAGAAGAACGTAAGTCATATGGGTTTGGAAGAACATAAAACTGAAGTAAGTTGTAGCAGATTTGTAATATTCGGATGAACTATGCTGTAGTTTATTGACTCATAAGAACATGATGTTCACGTCTGAAGTGGATTTGGCTGATTTGAAACATGAGCGGTTGATTACGGTTGAGCTTCTGTCTGTGTGTTTCCAGCTGACAGCTTCTTCTCATGACGTTTTTATGCAGTAAACACACATACGTTTGGTTTCAGTTATCCGGCGAATACACATCCATTCAGTCCTTGGTGTATTGTTCTGAATCTGAATTGAAGCATTGCTGTTATTTCAGGTTATTCTGGTCAGATCTGAGTCCCTGACATGCGTGTTTGTGCGTCTGTGAGGTGTTTGGAAACTCGTCTGGTGTTTGTCGGCGTCCTGCTGTTCAGGTGCTGCGAATGGTTGTATATACAGATGTTATTATACCCTGGGTGTGGTTTTGGGACACACCTGTGCTTCCTGTCCCATCAGAGATGCCGTCCATCATCCCATAGACCAGAGATTCCCAAACAAACCCATTTGACCTCTAATATTTACATGAGGTCCCCCTTAGATTTTAAGTTCATATGTTCATGGTTTGCTGATGTTGGTTAAATTATTTATTTATTTAATTGTTTTATTTTTATTTGTTTTTATTTTATTTTATTTTAACATTATGATTTTAGTTTAATAATTAGTAGTTTTTATTAGTTTATTAATTATTTTATTATTACTTATTGCATGTAAATATAATATAAATTTTTTTTTTTTAGTAAGCGATTTGTTTTCATTTGTTTTTTTGTTTTTTATTATGTTAACATTTTTAGTGTTAACGTTAGTGATTCGTTTTGATTGCTTTTTTTTAAAAATGGTTTATTGTAATTATTTTTATGCTTTAATTGCTGCATTTTTATTCTTATTTTGAAATTATTTTAATTTTACATTTTTATGATTTGAATTACTTCAGTAGTAGTCATTTTTTTAATATAATTTATTTGTTTTAGTAGTAGGTGTTTTATTTTTAATTATTTTAATTATTTTTTATTTTTATTAGTATTTTAATTATTAGTGTTTTATTTTGATTGCTTTTATTTTAGAATAGTTTACTATTATAATTATTTTTATGGTTTAATTGCTGTATTTTTATGTTTTATTTTAGTTTTACTTTTTATGATTTGTTTACTTCGTGTTTTATTTTTATTTTAATTATTTTAATGGTACATTTTTATGCTTGAATTACTTCAGTGTTTTATTTTGAATTATTTTAATGAATCTGTTTTATTAGTGTCTTATTTTAATTGCTTTTATTTTAAAATAGTTTATTATAATTATTTTTATGGTTTAATTGCTTTATTTTGTTTTAGTTTTACATTTTATGATTTGTTTACTTAGTGTTTTATTCTTATTTTTAAATTATTTTAATTTTACATTGTTAGGATTGAATTACTTCAATAGTAGGTGTTTTCAGTTTGTTTTTATTTTAAATTTAATTAATTTTTTTTTTAGAATTGTATTTATTTTAGTAGTATGTTTTATTTTTATTTATTTTATTTAATTTTATTGTTAATTAACTATGTGTTTTATTTTGATTGCTTTTATTTTAAAATTGTTTATAATTTCATTTTAACTGTTTTTATTTTTATTAGTTTTTATTTTACAATAATCTTAATTTTATAATTCAGTCACTTTATTTTTATTTAAAAATATTTATTTTTTAATTTGCATTATGATTTAATTCCCTATTAGTGTTTTATTAATACGTTTATTTTATTATTTTTTTAAAGTATTTATTTTAATATTTAAATTGGATTCATTATTGTATTAGTTTACTTTTTTGATGATCAAGTGCATAGTTTTATTTTGAATTGTTTTTATTTTAAATATATTTATTTATATTAATTTTTAATTTGTGCGATTTATTTACTTAAATTTATTCTGAAATTATTTAATTTTTGCATTTTTATGATTGAGTTACTTTAAGAGTAAGTGTCTTATTTTGATATTTTTTTCATTTCCTTTATTTAATAATTTCATTTTATTTCATTTTCATTTTATTTTTCATTTTTAATGATTTACTTTTATTTTGAAGATATTTAAATTTTACATTTTTATGAAGTAATTACTTTAGTAGTACGTGTTTTATTTTGGTGTGCTTTTATTTTTACATGATCATTATGAGTAAACGCATGTCTGTTGTATGTGCAGTGCAGCGTTTAGCGTGTGTTTGAGTGCATGTAGACGTGTCGTGTGTTTCGGCGTCTGACTGCTGCTATTGCTTCTGGTCGCTGCTTCTCATTTACTATGTATAGCCGTCAGCCTCGACAGGAATGTTAGTAAAATTCTCTGTGAGAGTTTCCAGCTGCGTTTACTGACTCAACCAATTAGTATCCCGGGAGAAGCAGCCGGAGTGAGTTTTGACTCATGTTCTCACCCAAATTAACATCATTAACTCCGCCGATGGAGGCAGAGGGCCTGTAGGTCTGTGCGCGCCGTTTATGGACATCTTTGACGGATCACAAAACACTGGGAGTTTGTTTCCAAACACATGAAAGCTGGACGTGAGATGTGATCGGGGTGTGTGTGTGTTTGTACTGGTGAAGTCAAAGCATGCGTGTGTGAAGCCTGAAACGTACACAAACACGTGAACACGAACGCTGCTGGATACACCGGTGTGTTAGCAGACATGACAAATAAATATATTTTATTAATATTTTTGTCTAATTTTCCAGTTTAAATATTTAAACATCCTTAAAACAAGATGCATTTAGTTTCGAAGCAAAATTGTTGAAGATAATAAGACTATATTGTAATAAAATGTATTTAGTTAGTTAGTTAGCAGATGGTTTTATTTTACATGACTTAAAAATAGCATTTTTTTTTTTAAAAATAGCATTTATTTAGCAGATTCTTTTATTCAAAGTGACTTAAAATAAATGTAATATTTTTATTTTATTTTTAGTCATTTAGCAGGCACTTTTAAATTGATTTAAGAATGGTTATCATTTTTTGTTACTTTTTTTTTAACAGATTCTATTATTCAAAGTGATTTAAAATAAGTGTATTTTTATTGTATTTTATTCATTTAGCAAATGCATTTATTCAGAGTGACTTAAAAATAGATGTAATATTTTCATTTTATTTTAGTAATTTAGCAGGTACTTTTGAAGTGACTTAAAATAGATTTAATTTTTATTATATTTTCATTCATTGATCAGATGCTTTTATTCAAATTGATTTAAAATTAAAAGTAATTTTTATTATATTTTAGTCATTATGCAGACTTAAAATAGATTTAATTTTATTAGAATTTTATTCGGTTATTGCATGTTTTTATTCAAATTGACTTAAAATAAATGTAATTTTTATTTTATTTTAGTCATTTATCAGATGCTTTTATTCAAAGTGACTTAAACATAGATGTAATATTTTCATTTTATTTTTAGTAGTTTAGCAGGTGCTTTTGAAGTGACTTAATGTATACAATTTTTATTATATTTTTAATGCATTGATCAGATGCTTTTATTCAAATTGACTTTAAAATTAAATGCAATTTTTATTATGTTTTAGTCATTTAGCAGATGCTTTTTAAGTGACTTAAAATAGATTTAATTTTTATTATATTTTTATTCATTTGTTAGATGCTTTTATTCAGATTGATTTAAAATAAATGTAATTAATTTTATTTTAGTCATTTAGATGCTTTTAAAGCGACTTAAAATATGCATAATTTTTATTATATTTTTATTCATTTATCAGATGCTTTTATTCAACATGACTAGCAATGAGATGTGCTATTTTCATTTTATTTTTAGTAATTTAGCAGGCGCTTTTGAAGTGACTTAAAAATATATTACATTTTTATTATTTTCATTCATTGATCAGATGCTTTTATTCAGATTGACTTAAAATTAAATGTAATTTTTATTATGTTTTAGACATTTAGCAGATGCTTTTAGATTGACTTAAATTTAATTTTGTTATAATTTTATTCAGTTATTGCATGCTTTTATTTAAATTGACTTAAAAAATAAATGTAATTTTTTTTTTATTTTAGTCATTTACCAAATGCTTTTAAAGTGATTTAAAATAGATTACATTTTTATTATTTTTATTTATTTATCAGATGCTTTTATTCAAATTGATTAAAAATAAATGAAATTTTTATTTTGTGTTAGTCATTTGGCAGATGCTTTCAAAGTGACTTAAAAATCAATTTAATTTTTATAATTTTTATTCATTTATCAGATGCTTTTTTTCAAAATGACTTAAATGTAATTTTTTTTTTTTTTTGGTCATTTGGCAGATGCTTTCCAAGTGACTTAAAATAAAATAAAAATTTTATTATGTTTTTATTTAGTCATTGCATGCTTTTATTCAAATCGACTGATTGCAGAAGTTTTTAAAGTGATTTAAAAATATTTATTTATTTAGTAGATGCTTTTATTCAAAGTTATTTAAAAATAGATGTAATATTTTTTTGGTCATTTATTTTGTTGTATTTATTTAGCATATTCTTTTCTTCAAAGTGCCTTAAAAATGTACATTTTAGATTTTTAAACATTGATCTGACACTTATTCAAAGTGACTTAAAAAATAGATGTCATTTATTTTTAGTTTATCGTACTCATTTGCTCATTATTTTACTCATAAATGAGTATTTTACTAATTTATTTTAATGCTTTTATCTATGGAGGGCCAAATTACTCAAAATTAATAATTAAATAAATGTTGAAATATATAAATAAATCATTAAATGCATAATTTAATTATTGAAAGCATAAATAAATGTATGCATATTTATTTATATAAATATTTATGTATTTATTTATTTAAATATTTATGTATGAATGTATTTATTAAAATATTTATTTATATTTTATATAATTACAATATTTAAATAAATGCATAAATATTTAAATAAATAATTAAATAAATAAATATATTTAAATAATTAAATATTTAAAAAATTCAATATTTAAAAAAAAAATATTTTCAATAATTATGCATTTAACGATTTATTTATATATTTCAGCATTTATTGAATTATTTAATTTTGGGTAATTTGGCCCTCTATATTTATCCAATCTGGTTTATAAATGAGGAATACAGCTAATTCATCCTAGATATCATAAATATTAAAAGCAAAGTCGTCTTATATTTTACCATTTTGCTTCTCAGCTCAATTTACTTTGTTTTAAGGATTTATATTGATCTATTGCTCATGATAGCACACGAACGGACAGGTGAAGTCAGTGTTCTTGTGTTTGTGTGGTTTGCGTTTCTGCATGTGTGAGTTTCTGCATGAGGTTTGATGATGAACAGAAGCGCTTCAGACGTCTCATTCTCCATCTGTCTGTCTCTCTCTACAGGAGGAGCCCATGACAAAGTTAGTGTACTCGATGCTGTAGTGTTGTGTCTGTGTTGTGTCACCATCACTAACCCAGTGAACACACCCACCGTCATCTCTTTCTCAGACTCTAGCGCTGCTAAAGCACTTTCCATTGTGTCAGAGGGGTTTGGTGGTGTCGGCATGTGCTGCTGTCAGTCAGCGCCTGTCCGCGTTTATTCCCGGCAGTCAGACGTATTAATAGCAGCGCTGACATTTACCTCCAGACGCATTGTTACAGAGCACAGGGACCAGAGAGATTCCCAGAGAGCCTTTATCACAATCACCAGCGCAGAGCAACCAGTTAAACACGTGAGAGAGTGGAGCCTAGTGGTGATAGTTGGTATTGTCAAAAAAAAAAGAAAATTCACGGACTCAACAATTTGGCCTCATTTAAAAAAAAATAAATAAAAAATAAAAAAGCTTAATATATTTAAAAATTAATAAAAAAAAATTACAAAATAAAATAAAACCTAACCTGTTTGAAAGCTTAAAAAACATTTTATTTTAATTATTTACATAAAAAAAAACAAGCTGTTTGAAAGGTTTTAAAAATATTTTTACAATATTTTTGCAATTTTCAAATTTCTTTTGTTTAACTTTTTAGGATTGCTAAAGAAAACTAAAACCATAAAAAAAAAAAATTGTTACTTCAAAATCAGATAAACATTAATTGAAATAAAATGAAATAAAAGCTTAAACTTATTTTGGTTCAGTTGGTTAGCTAGGAATAATTTATTGTTTTGTTAGTTAAACTTGATGTACTAAAATACTAAAATGGATAAAAAAAAAAAACTATACACAAGACAAACTATGTAGATGTGTTTAAAAACAAAAACGGATGAAAACCTAAACTAAAATTAAAATGAAAACAGAAAATATAAATAAATACAACTATTCAAAATATTACTAGAAACATTTATTTTTATTTCTGTTAGTTTGTTTCTTTTTCATTTAGTTTAAGTTGTTGTACTGAAATAAATAAAACTAAACCTGAAATTAAAAATTAATATATAGATGCATTAAAAACTAATAAAAATGTTGAAAAAAACGACAGAAGTACTAAAACTAAAATTAACATTTGAAAATAAACAATAAAAAATATAAATATTATAACATTTAAAAACTATAGTATTGAAAGTATGAAAATTTTAATTAAAATAAAAAACAGAAAATATAAATATAACAACTATTCAGAATATTACTTGAAACAAATATTTTTATTGCAGCTAGCAAGGAAACATTTCTTTTTCATTTAGATTAAGTTAATTTACTAATATAAGTAAAATTAAAACTGGAATTGGAAATTGATAAAAGCTATTAATTAGAAATTAACAAAAGATGTCTTAAAAACAAAAACTAATAAAAAAATAAGGAAAAACAGCAACAAAAGTACTACAATTAAAATTGAAAAAGAAACTATAAAAAAAATAAAATATATAAATATAAAATATATATATAATATAATAATAATAATATATATATATATATATATATATATATATATATATATATATATATATATATATATATAAAATATAAAAACTATAATATTGAAAGTATGAAAACTTAATAAATATAATATAAATCATAAATATAAATAAAACAAAAATATAAATAAAACAACTATTCAAAATGTTCAATTCAAAAAGTGGTTTAAAAATAAACGTACAAAAAATAAATAAATAAATAAAATATAAATATTATAAAATATAAAAACTATAATATTATCCAAATATACTAAAATAACACTGATTAGCAAAAATATAATCTAATAAAAAATATTTTTATTTTCATTTTTAAATGTGAATATGAGCACTTAATATATTGCTAAGAGTATTGCCACTGTGAAAAATAAATTTCCCCTTATTAGGATTAATATAATATTTTTTGTTTAAATAAATTTATAAGTTAGTCTATTTAAGTTAGAAATATTTAGGGATATTCAGTAGTTACGGGACACGTTTATAATTACATTTGCATGCAGAATTTTAACTTCACTTTTTTAATGTGCACAAATAATAATAATCTATTTAATAATAATTAATACAAATAATAATAAATAAATAAATATTATTATAATAATATTTTCTTGACTTTTTATTTCCATAGTGGACCTCAGAGTATTCTTAAGTAAGTAGAAACAGTCTTGATATGAAATGTGGGGTTGACTTTTTTTTTTTTTTTTGACTCTCTTCTCTGATTGTCTTGATTTCTGTCTTTTCTCATTTCCTGTCTTATCACCTGTAGAAAGACTCCTCCCAGGTAAACAGCTGTGTGTGATGTTTGTGTGGTTGTTTAATGATGTTGTTATGATATTAATGTTTGTTGCGTGTTCGCATCAGAACCGCCCGCAAGCCCGTCCTGGAGCTGGAGGGGAACCACGTTTCTCCGCTGAGCGACGCCAGTAAGAAGCGGCTGATCGAGGACACGGAGGACTGGCACCCGCGCACCGGCACGTCTCAGTCGCGCTCCTTCCGCATCCTGGCGCAGATCACCGGCACAGAGAACGGTGCGCGCCGCTCCTTCAGGCTCTCCTTTACTCTGTTAAACAGTTTACAGCTGAAGTTTAACGTGTTTCTCGTTTCTCTCCTCTAGAGCAAGCTCAGGAGAACCAGCCTGGAAAGAAGTAAGTTCTGCTGCTGTGAATGTGTTTGAGCTCTTTCTGTTGTTGTTGTCGTTATATCTGATGTTTATACATCATCTGAAAAGCATGTATGCTATGATAGAACAATATTTGGTCGAACTCTTTGAAAATCTGGAATCTGAGGGTGCAGAAAAATCTAAATATTGAGAAAATCGCCTTTAAAGTTGTCCAAATAAAGTTCTTAGCGATGCATATTACTAATCAAAAATTAAGTTTTGATATATTTACAGTAGGAATTTCACAAAATTTCTTCATGTAACATGATCTTTACTTAATATCCTAATGATTTTTGGCATAAAACAAAAATCAATAATTTTGACCCATGCAATGTATTTTTGACTATTCCTACAAATACACCCCAACGACTTCAGACTGGTTTTGTGGTCGAGGGTCACATATATTATTATATTTATGTGTCAATAAATAAAATGGCAATAAAAGTTTTGATACAGTTGTGAAATATTTGTATTATATAACAAATTATATTTTAAAAATAATATAAATTGTTTACAAATATTTTATTTAATTAAATAAATATTAATTGTAGAATGTATATTATTATATTATTATTATTATTATTATTATATGTATGTCAATAAATAATATTGATGTAAACTGTTACTAGAATTATTAGAATCTAGTGCTGATATCGAAATGTGGCTGAAATAATATTTAAAATAATTTAATGTTCTATTATTTAAAATAACATAAATTGTTTACAAAAAATATATTCAATAAAAATAAATTATAATATATATTTTATTTTTGATGCAATTGTGAAATATTTGTATTATATAACAAATTATATGTTTAAAATAATATATTTTTTTACAAATACTATATTAAATAAAAATTATATTATATTATATTATGTGTATGTCAATCAATAATATTGATGTAAATTATTACTAGAATTATTAGAATCTAGAAAATGTTTATGTTGGCAGCATACTAACTGAAATGGAATTGCTAATATTGAAATGTGGCTGAAATAATATTCTCTTATTTAAAATAATATAAATAGTTTACAAACATTATATTAAATAAAAATGAATAATAAAATATTTTATTTTTAATACAATTGTGAAATAGTATTATATAAAAAAAATATATTTTTAAAATAATATAAATCATTTACAAATATTATTAAATAAAAATGAATGTATATTATATTATGTTATGTTATGTTATGTTATGTTATATTATATTATGTTATATTATATTATTGATATTAATTAAGTGCTAATATTGAAATGTGGATCAAATAATATTTAAAATAATTTAATGTCCTGTTATTTAAAATAGAATAAATTGTTTACAAACATACAATAAAAATGAATTATAAAATGTATCTTATTTTTGATGCAACTGAAATATTTGTATTATAAATCAAATTATATTTTTAAAAATATAAATTGTTTATTAATATTATATTAAATAAAAATGAATTATAAAATATGTATTGTATTATATTATATTATTGATATAAATTATTATAAAATACAATTAATTATTTGTATTTTACGACAAATAATTTCTATAACTATATTTATATATAAATATAAATTACAAATTACAAAAACTATTTTTATTTACAAAAATATAACTTAAAAATGTTTAGCCATTTTGACAGCATCTTAGCTGAAATGGAACAGTGCTGATATTGAAATAAGACAAAACTATTATTTAAAATAATATAATAATAATATTATAATAATATAATATTCTGTCATTCAAAAAATTATAAAATGTATATATTATATTATATTATTGTTGATTATAAATATTATGAAATACAATAAATAATTTATATTTTACAACAAATAATTTATATAACTAATATTTATATTTAAATATATGTTATTCAAAAATTAAAAAAATATATATATATTATAGATTTTTTTTTTTTTTTTTTTTTTAATTATATAAAACGTTTAATTGGTTAATCAGGCGCAGTTATCAGCTGATGGTGATCTTTGTTAGGCCAGTTATCAGCAGTGAATCATCTTGATCAATACTAGAACATTTAGTTCAGAGTATCTTCATGGAAAACCTCTGGCAAACATCTCATCTTCATCTTTGAAGTATTTAATATTTTAATATCTGTGCTGAAGTTTATCTTTCATTCACTGTCCTTCTGCTTCCTGCTTTCCTCTACCTGAGCATTAATCCGTTTATTCCTCTTCATTTTCCGTCTGTCCTGTCTCTCTTTTTCTCTCTGTGCCGTGGACCGTCAGGGTGACCAAAGTGGACCCAGAGGTGGTCCGGCCTCAGTACAACAAGCTGAGAGACTGGCATCACGGGGTCTCGGCTCGCGTGCTTAACGTGCAGTAGCTCCGCCCACACCTGTCAATCACAGAGTCACGATCATGTGACATGGGAGGAACTCTGTGTGTGTGTGTGTGTGTACAGTGTGTGTGAGAGTCGTCGGGGGTTTGCGGGACGTGTTTTGGCTGAAGGATGTTAGATTTGTACGATGGTCTCTGTTTCTCTTTGCATGACTCTGTTTCTTCTGTATGTTGCTGCTGTTCTGTCTGTAGTTTATTTCACGGCTCTGATGCTTTAGTATTTCTCTCTGAATCTTCCAATAAAGCTTTTCTTTCGTCTCTCTGCATCTGATGTGTCTCTTATTTCCTCTCTTTTCTTTTCTTCCTGAACTCTGGTTTGGTTTAGTGGTTTCTTGAGCAGCAAATCAGCATATTAAAATGATTTCTGAAGGATCATGTGACTCTGAAGGCTTGAGTAATGATGCTGAAAATTCAGCTTTGATCACAGAAATCAATCACATTTTAATATATATTCACATAGAAAACATCTATTTTAAAACATAAAAATATTTAACATTTTTACTGTATTTTTAATCAAATAAATGCAGCCTTGGTGAGCAGAACAAACTTATTTCATGTTATAAAGTGTTTATTTCATAATTATTTTTCAGTTTTACACTTTATTTAATTTCTTTTTAGTGTTTCATTTACTTTTTTTTTTTTTTTTTTTTTTTAAATTTCAGAATTATTTTTAAGTTTTACATTTGTATGGTTTAATTACTTATGTGTTTTATTTTAATTTATTATGGTTTAATTGCTCATTAGTGATTTTGTTTTTATTTTATATATATTTTTGTGGAATATTTATAATTAATATTTTAGTTTATTTATTTATTTTGATTTATTTTAATTTATTATAGTTTAATTGCTTATTAGTGATTTTGTTTTTATTTTTTTTATTTTAATTTCACGTTTTTGATTTAATTACTTATTAGTGTTTTATTTTGATTTTTTTCAATTTCATAATTATTTTTCAGTTTTACATTTGTATGGTTTAATTACTTAAGTGTTTTATTTTGATTTAAAACTATTTTACAATTTTACATTTTTATAGTTCAGTTACTTATTATTGTTTTATTTTGATTTTATTTCATAATTACTTTTCAGTTTTACGTTTTTTTTAATGATTTAATTACTAGTGTTTTATTTTGATTTTTTTTTTTTTTTTTTTTAATTATTTTTCAGTTTACATTTTTTATGGTTTAATTACTTATTTTTATTTTATTTTTTATGGTTTAATTACATATTAGTGTTTTATTTAGAATTTCTTAATTTTTTTAAATTATTTTTTCAGTTTTACATTTTTTGTGTGATTTAATTACTATAAATAAATGCTGTTCTTTCTATTCATCTAATCTGCTGAACTTTCTATTCATCACTGAATCCTTAAAATAAAATGCATTACAGTTTCCACAAAAATATTAAGCAGTACAACTGTTTTGAACATTGATAATAAATCAGCATATTAGAATGATTTCTGAAGGATCATGTGACACTGAAGACTGGAGTAATGATGCTGAAAATTCAGCTTTGATCACAGAAATAAATTACATTTTATTATATATTCACATAGAAAACATCTTTTTTAAAACCTAAAAATATTTCACATTTTTACTACATTTTTAATCAAATAAATGCAGCCTTGGTGAACAAAGGAGACTTATTTTATGTGATCATGTGACATGAAAGACAACTTTATGTCAACAAATCTTTTATAGAGCCGTCAGACTGTCACACAACACCCGTCTATGACAGAAGATCCGATATTTATTTATTAGAGATGAATAATAGATATGATTGGACCTTCTGGCCATGTATTCCTCTTTCATTTTCTTTTTCCATTTTTTTTTTATTATGAATGACACACTGCAGAAATGAAATGTTTCAATCAAAGCACTGTGTAATGTAGCGATGTGAGGAGGAGAGAAACCTCAGGCCTGCTTATATATTAATGCGTCTATTCACTTTAATGCACCTTATCATTTGCCACAGGCTGTAAAAGACTGATGCAGTTCTGTGAGTGGACATTAGGTGGCAGCGGTTGCATTGGATTTCAACTTAATCCCATTCAAAACTTCTCAAAATGTCTCTTCTGCTCCCCAAGGCTGTTTTTATTTGATTACAAATATAGTGAAAAATGTGAAATAATATTATAATTTATAATAACTGTTTTCTATGTGAATATCTGTTAAAATGTAATTTATTTCTGTGATTAAACATGGATTTTCAGCATCATTACTGCAGTCTTCAGTGTCACATGATCAATCAGAAATCATTCTAATATGCTGATTTGCTGCTCAACAAACATTTCTGATTATTATCAGTGTTGGAATATTCAATATTTTTGTGCAAAATGTGTTTTATGGAAAAGTTTGAATAACTGAGAGTAATTAAGTAGCAAATCAGCATGTTAGAACGATTTCTAAAGGATCATGTGACACTTAACACTGGAGTAATGATGCTGAAAATTCAGGTTTATATCATAAAAATAAATTACATTTTACATTATATTCACATAGAAAACAGCTGTTTTAAATCGTAATAATATTTCACAATTTTACTGTATTTTTAATCAGATAAATGCATATAGCAACCACCACTTTTACTTCAGAAAGAATCGCTCCAAAGGCTGTAGTTGCATAATATGAACTTTATCTGCTTTTGTTTGTTTATTAGTCTGATTTTGAGGAGTAGCAGAAGGCTGTGTGTTTTGTGAAGCAGTGTTTTAGGCTCCATGTGGTGATCAATAAAGATTAAAGAGCTGTAATGTGGCCGTATGGTGGCTTTCTGTGGATATAATTAATTTTCCAGCGAGTGTGTGAGATGACGCTCACCTGCTGGCGGTGTCGTGCCGTTGTGTTTCACGCGTGTTACCAGCTGGTCAATGCATATGTGCCCTGTGTGACCTCTGCCATCCCAGCATCCTCCTGCGGCAGGACTCTCCTGCAGGACAAACCATAGTACATATCTGAAAACATACTTTTTTTTTTTTTTTTTATAAAGTTTATCACTATTTTATTTATTATTGTATATTTTTATGATGGTACAGACCTGTCTGAAATAGGTTTTTACAAATTTTTAGTTTTTACTAATTATTGAATTTATTATTTATTAATTAATAAAATAATATATATTTTTGTAATGTACATAATATATATATATATATATATATATATTACATAATATATTTTTGTAATTTTTATATTTTTGCATTCACACATTTATTTTTGTGACAGTTAAACACATTTAGCCTTATATTTTGTTACAAATATATATAATAAATTATATAAAAATTGTTTGTGTATATATATATATATATAGAGAGAGAGAGAGAGAGAGTTGTATCTATTTAATTGTATATAATTACATATCATTTAATTATATATTGAAACTACATATATTTAACTTTTTTTTATTGCATTTAAACATTTAATTTCATGACAGTTAAACACATTTATATTATATAAATATTAATAATATTTATATAATAATATTTATTATAGTAATGATAAATATTTAATAATGTTTATCATTACTATAATATATTTTTGAAATTATGTTTAATTAAAATGACATATTTTAAAATTAAATATATTTAAAAATGATATTTATATATATATTAAGCTTTAGATTTTTTTTTTTGTTTACACATTTAATTTCATGACAGTTAAACACATTTACCCTCATAATAATTCTCAATACTATAATACATTTTTGATATTATATATAATTTAAATTATATAGTTTTAAATTAAATATATTTTAAATCTATTTTAAAATTATATTTTTTTTTAAACTTTTATGTTTAGATATTTTTCATACAAAACACATTTACCTCTCAAATTCTCCTTACCTTATTATTATTACTAATTTCTGCAGTGATTCTGGTTCTACTTTTATTACTGTAATACAATAAAAAATAGTTTAATTCATTTTATTGAAATCAGCATAGAAACAGTACAAGTGCTACAATGAAGTATAAATATTTTACAATTTAAATATTATTATAATTATAATATAATATTGTAATATTATTTTTTTGAGCAGTTTAAAGCAATGAAAATGTGATTATCTTGCAAGATGTTTTATTAGAAAACATTTACACAAAAAAAAAAAAAAAAAATATATATATATATATATATATATACACTACTTTAACTTATGTTCACCCAGAAAGAAACAAAATCCGTTCAACATAAAAAAACAAAAAAGAATCGTAACAAAAGACAGTGTATAAATTGTAGCAACACAGTATGTGATCCTAATACACAAAAGGATACAAAGTAATACAATGAAAAGATTATTTAAGTATTAATTAGCCAAAAAATAAAGTCTGTTTTATTACTGTGAATATTTCCTGTAAACCAAAATATATTTTGTATTTCTTCTCATTTTGGGACAATTAAACACATTTAGCCTTATATTTTGTAAAAAAAAAAAAAAAATTAAAATAATAAGTAAATAAATAAATATAATAAATTATATACAAACTGTGTATATATTGATAGTTGAGAGAGAGTTGTATCTGTTTAATTGTATATAATTACATATACTTTAATTATATTATATAATGAAATTATATATGTATATTAAACTTTGCATTTACACATTTAATTTAATGACAATTAAACACATCTATCCTCATAATAATTCTCATTACTATAATATATTGTTGAAATTATTTATAATTAACATGATATATTTTTAAATTAAATATATTTTAAGTATCTTTTAAAATGATAAAATATAAAAACTTTTACATTTAAACATTTTTCATACAAAACACATTTACCTCTCAAATTATCCTTACCTTATTAGTATTATTATTATTAATATTAATTTCTGTGGTGATTCTGGTTCTACTTTTATAACTAATACAATAAAAATAGTTTAATTAATTTTATTGAAATCAGCATAGAGGCAGTACAAGTGCTACAATTATGTATAAATATTTTACAATTTAAATATATTATTTCTGAGCAATTTAAAGCAATGAAAATTTGATTATTTTCTTCTTCTTCTTCTTCTTCTTATTGTTATTATTATAGTTTATTTTATTTTTACTTATTTTAAGCAATAAAAATTTGATTTTTCTTCTTCTTATTGTTATTATTATAGTTTATTTTATTTTTACTTATTTTAAAGCAATAAAAATTTGATTCTTCTTCTTCTTATTGTTATTATTATAGTTTATTTTATTTTTACTTATTTTAAGCAATAAAAATTTGATTCTTCTTCTTCTTATTGTTATTATTATAGTTTATTTTATTTTTACTTATTTTAAGCAATAAAAATTTGATTCTTCTTCTTCTTATTGTTATTATTATAGTTTATTTTATTTTTACTTATTTTAAGCAATAAAAATTTAATTCTTCTTCTTCTTCTTCTTCTTCTTATTATTATAGTTTATTTTATTTTTACTTATTTTAAAGCAATAGAAATTTGATTCTTCTTCTTCTTCTTCTTCTTCTTCTTCTTCTTATTATTATTATTATTATTATTATTATTATTATTATTATTATTATTATTATAGTTTATTTTATTTTTACTTATTTTAAGCAATAAAAATTTGATTATTCTTCTTCTTATTATTGTTATTGTTATTATTATAGTTTATTTTATTTTTACTCATTTTACTTATATGTTCACCCACAAAAACAAAATCTGTTCAACATAAAGAAAAATCTAAACAAAAGACAGTATTTATATATTGTAACAACACTGGTTGAGATCCTAATACACAAAACGATACAAATTAACACAATGAAAGATTATTTAAGTATTAATCAGCCAAAAAATAAAGTCTGTTTTATTACTGTGAATATTTTCTGTAAACTAAAATATAATTTGTATTTCTTCTCATTTCGGGGTGAAGTGTGACCCATGTTGTGGACAGGTTTTGTGACACGGTGAATGTGGGGCGTCTCAGCGGCAGCTATTTTTTGGTTGGCACCGGTTTTGTTCATTAACAAACCATCTGGGACCGCTGCGCCGCCGGGCCGCTCCTATTTGATCAATCTGCTCATATTTGTCATGTGAGGCGGTTTGGAGCCAGATCATGTCCTGTATGGCTCTGGACTGGTGTGCGGGGCATGTGTGGAGCTTCACGCTCCGTCGCCTCTCACACTCACTCCTGCTTCCGGTTTATCGATCAATGATCCGCTTCTCCGTCCTGTTGCTGATGCGTGAGAGCAAAACGACGGTCAGATGAGGGAATGAATCAGACTGTAGATGCGTGATTGAGTGTTTGTTTTGTCGTCTGTCAGGGCTTGAAGTCACTTTCTTTCTGTCTCTCTCTCCAGTGAGGCCGCAGAGGAGCTTCAGCCCAGTTCTCATGCCATGTCTTCAGTCAAAACCATGAGCAAAGCACCCGCTGGAGCCCCGCAGCAGGGAAACGGAGTCCCTCCACCTGCAGCCAAGAGCTGGCAGTCGGGCAGCGCCGCAGGTCAGACCTTCAGCACGTCACTAATCAATCTGCATTCGGTTTGTTTGTTCCTTAAAGGGACGGGTCACCAAAAATTTACTTTGCACTCATGTCAGTCAAAACCTGATTTTCTTTGACGCTTTAGTAAATTAAATATTAAGCATCGTATTTAGCCTTTTTTTTTTTTTTTTTTTTTTAAATAAATCTTTAATAAATAATAAATATTTACTGTTTTTAAAAAGTAAAAATCATTGGATGTACAAGTAAAAGATGGCAAAAAATATTTTTGTTTTCTTTTTAATTTTTAGTTTTGTACAGAAATTCATATCTAGGCACAATTTATGTTTGTCTACAAAATAATTTAAAGCGTTTCAGTAGAAACCTTCAGGTCAAAAGGTTTTTAAGCTCATAAGAGACATAAATTCAGTCAAATGTCTGTTGTTTTAGGATTATTTATATAATATTAGTGTGTTTATTGATATTTTGAGCGTTTTTAGTTGTAGTTAATTTTTTTTTTGTAATGGTGTTATGTGCTTTTGTCAATTTCATTGTGTTTTTTTCTATTTCTATTTAGCTTTAATTTAAGTTAGCAATTATAATTATAGCAATTATTGTATACTTTATCATAAACTTTTTTTAATTTAGTTGCCAAGACAACATTAAAAATGTCTAATTTTTAAGTTTTTCATTTAATAATTTTGTAATATTTTAATATTTTAGTATGTTATATATACTTTTATATTATAATTAATTATTAGTATTATTTATTAAATTATTAAATCATTTATATTTTATATTATAATAAATTATAGTCCTTTGAAATTTTTTTCAAGTTTAAGCTTCTCATAAAAAAAATCTAAATATTGTATAAAAAAGCTTATAAAAGTTTATCATTTATATATTTTATTTTTTAATGAATTAATGAATTATAGTAAAATATATATATTTTTTTAATATTTATTTATCTGTAATACATTAATTAATGGCTTAGTATAATTATTGTAAACTTATAATTTTATAAAATATTATTTATTGTCATTATAACCATTTTAAGTCTTTTGGCATGCTAAACCATGATTTTGTTCAGTTTTACTATTTTTATTTTTATTTATTTTTATTTTTGAATTTTATTTTTTAATACTTATTCCAGTTACATTTCTAATTTAAGTCCTTAGAGATTTTTTCAAGTGTAAGATTCTCGTAAAAAATAAAGTGAATATCACATAAAAAATGTTAATCATTGAAAATTCATATATATATATATATATAAGTTTATAAGTTTAAGCTTCTCATAAAAAAAATAATCGAAATATTGTATAAAAAAACCTTTAAAAACAAGTTAAATAAAACAAGTTAAATAAATTTTATATATATATATATATATATATATATATATATATAATATAAAAAATATAAAAATGCTATATATATATATATATATATATATATATATATATATATATATATATATATATAAAATACTATACTATAATATATATATATATATCAATTATGTTATAATTTATTAAAAATATATTTATTTATTTATCTTTAATATCTTTAATCTGTAATTATCTTTAATGGCTTATTATACTTTTATAAAAAAAATATTAATTATTTTTTTGTCATAACTATTCTGAATCTTTTGCCATACTAAACCCTGATTTTAAGTTTTAATCTTTTTTTTTCAGTTACGTTTTTACTTTCCTTTGAGTCCTTTGAGGTTTTTTTTTTTTTTTTTTTTTTTTAAGTTTTCCATTTTAAAAAATTTAGATACTGTATATATTTTATTCATAATTTATATTTTGTTTTTTAAGCTTTATTTTAGTGAGCTATTGCATGTAAACAGATGAAGGCAGAGGTGAGCGTCGTCTCCTCAAGCGTCCTCTAGATGGCAGACTGACGCTTCTGGAAAAAGTAGTTTCTGTTTGTTTTGAAAGCTTTGAGTTTAACGGTTGTATGAAGTTACGCCTCACGAGTAGAACGGCTGAACAGTCCGGCGTCTGGTGGCGTGTTTAGCATGTTTACGGCGTGTTGTTGGTTCGTCGCAGGGTGAATGTGGACTCTGTGGACGGGCTGATGTATCGCACAGAGCCGCTGTATTGTGGGAATGTGGTTGGTGTTTACCCATCATGCCCTCCTGGGCTCTTAAGAGCAGCGTGCTGACAGGCGTTGTGGCTCGAGTGGCGGCCGAACACAGGTATCTCTGTGTAATGGATGTACGTCTCGGTCTGCGAGCGAACGCCCAGGGCCCGGACGGGACGTGCTGGAGTGCCGCCACATGCACCGGATGACCTGCGCTATCATTGCCGCTTTGCTCGGTCCGTGCCGCGGCTCTCGGCCGGCGCGTTCACCGGGAGCTGCGGGTCAGCGGGCCCCTGGCAGAGGAGTTCATCAGCAGAGGATCTCCTCAATTAAAGCTCATCGGCGTGATTGATTCCAGACCGCCGGATTAGAGCGGAGAGAGAGCAAAAGGACAGGACGTCCGGCCGTCTCCTGCAGCATATGGCCTTCATTTCTTAGAGAAACCGGGAGCCTCTCCTTCAGACGAGCACAAGCTGCAGAACTCCCAGAAGAACTTTAATTTATTTAAGTCATTGATGGTAGTTAGACATGTCCAAAGCTTTTTTTTTTTTTTTTTTTTTACTTTGACTTTCATGTTTTTACATTTTTATAAAGTTTTTTTTTTTTCAATTATTTATAAATCAAGTGTAGTATTAGAACAGCTGGTTTTCTGTATTTTATTGTATTGTATTTTTTTAGTATCTAATATCTAGTTTTTAAAATGTCTGGTCATAATTCTATCACAAATAATAATATAAACAAAAACATCAAATGCATTCTGTAAATATGTCTTAAAAAACATTTAAACAAGAATTAATTAATTCATTCATTAATTAACTAAATTAATTAATTAATTGATTAATTAAAAAGGTCCTTTTCACTTCTAAAAACAGTATTAAAAACAGTAAAAACGGTTTATTATTAAAATATATTAATACATTAACATTGATATAATAATAATAATGAAAAATACACTTTTTTTTAAATGATTGAATTATTAGAATTATACATTATTAATATTTAAAACTTTTATAGTAGTATAATTATATATAAATATGGATTTATAATAATGATTTTTTTTTTATTTTTAAGTATTTTATAAAATTATATAGTATAAACTTATGTTTTTGTTTTTTTTTTTAAGTTTGAATTTTTGTAAATTAATAAAATCATGATGTTGATTTAAATAAATAAATAAATAAATAAATAAATAAAATCTTTTTCACTTCCAAACAGTATTTTAAAATGTCCTGTTAGATTTACTACGTTTATTTATTTATTTTACTTTATTTATTTATTTATTTATTTATTTATTCATTCATTCATTCATTCATTCTAATCAATTGTTATAATTTATTAAAAAATATAGTTATTTATATATAGTATAGTATAGTAAATATATAGTAATACATTAACATATATATATGTATGTGAATGAATTTATAATATTTTTGTATTTTTAAGTATTTTATAATATTATAAACTTTGACAACATTCTGTACATTATATCTTAAAAAAAAAAATTAAAAAATTAAAACCAAAAGGAAATCACATGCTAATCTTGTTTTCAGGGGAAAAAAAAAAAGTTTATAAAATTATGAATGATTATAAACATGTTGATTTTAGTGTTGTTATTATTATAAAAAGAATACATTATTATTATTTTATTAGTCATTTCAAAAATTTCAATTTGTTTTATTTTATAATGTTTCAGTTTTCATTAATGACTGATATTTTAAACATAGATTTATATTTACTATTTATTTCATGTTTATACAATATTAAATTATTTTAATACAAACTATGACATGAACTTTAATACGTATAAATGTAGTTTATTGCAATAAAATTAATGCATTAATATATCATATAACCTTTGAAATATAATAACACTATTTTAAAAAGTTTAAATCATGAATTATTAATATATCTATAATTATTTATAATATTAATATAAACTTATTTATAAACATATTTATAAATATATAAAACATTGACATTTATATAATAATATATGTACATAAAATGTTTAAAAATAATAAATATACTCACTAGACCTAGACTAGTTTAGTTAATATAGTATTTGACATCTTTTGGCCTGACAAACCCTGTTTTTATAAAGAAAACTCCTCCGTTCTGTTGTTCTGCCTACTAATAAGTTCCCACAGTCCCGTTTGATGCACGTCAAATCCGTTTCCTCCCCATCTGAAGGAAGTGCTCATCTTATCTCACTCCAGTCTCAGGATGTGACGATTCCTTCAGGAGTTTTGCAGGAGAAACCCGTGCTGACTCAGCTGTTGCCTCCTCTGACTGTGACCTTTGACCTGCTGCTTGTCAATCATCATCATCATCATCATTATCATCAGATTCTGATTTAATTCTGCTAGGCAATCACATTAACCAGCTTATATATTCCTCCATTTGATTTGGGGCATTTTTATGCTCATATTTATATTTGGTGTGGTTTGCCGAAGTTAAGCGCTATTATTAGTGAAGGTTTGATTCTTTATCTAGACAGTGAATGATTTCTACAAATTCAGAACGATTCGATCCAATTCACAATTAGATTATATTTGAGTCTGTATTTTTTAGGATTATGCAAATGCTTCGCCCAATGTTTCTTAGTTAAAAAAAAAAAGACAGATAAAATCTAATATTACAAAAGTTGTATTGTAATAAATTGTTTAAATGTTATTTTTTCTTTTATTGTTTATTAAATATTTATTATTAATTTAATTTGATTTATTCCCAGATCTTCCCTGACTGTGTGAGTCAACTAAATTAATTTAGAATTACAATATTATGTGATAAATTCATTTATTTCAGTAGAATTGTCCACACAATTATTTGGCAGCTTTATCAAGAAAATTAGTGAATTGTTATGCTCCTAAATCATTTAAAAATTATTATGTTAATAAATAAATTGAATAAATGAAAATAAATAAATACATACATACATACATACATACATAAGGTTTCTTTTCATTATTTGAATTATATATTATTATTAGAAAAATTTTACCTAAAATTTTCATTTTTGTAAATTGATAAAATGAGTATAATAAATAAATAAAAGGTTCTTTTCACTTCTAAAAACAGTATTATTATTAGTATTATTATTGTTATTTTTTTTAAACGGTTTATTATCATATATTTATAATATTAATATTAATAAATTATAATTTAAAAAATACTTGTTAATGTTAATGTTAATGTTTTAGTTATTTGAATTATATATTCTTTTATACAAATTTTACCTAAAATGTTCATTTTTGTAAGTTGATAAAATTGATTAATAAATAGTTACAATTACAATTAATAAATAGTTTAATTAATTAAAGTTCTTTTTCACTTCCGAAAACAGTATTATTGTTATTAAAAAAAATAATAATAATCAATTAATACATTAATATTAATACAATTATAATTAAAAATGCACTTTATTTTAAATTTTAATGTTTCAATTATTTGAATGATATATTATTAGAAAAAAAACCCTAAAATGTTACATTTTTGTAAGTGAATAAAATTATGATTTTGAGTAATAAATAAATAAATACATACATACGTACATACATACATACATACATACTTTTCCAAAAACAGTATTATTGTTATTGGGAAAAAAAACTGTTTATTATAATCAATTAATACATTAATATTGATACAATTATCAATTAAAAAATATATGTTTTTGATTGAGTATATTTAAATTATTATATAATATAATTTTATAATATCAATGTTTTGTGTTTTAAAATAATATTTTATTTTATAGTATTATAAACATATATATGCTTAATTTTTTTTTTTTTTAGGTTTATAAAATCATGTTAATTTAATAAATGATTGCATCTTTTTGACTGTACATTTCACAGTATTTTAAAATGTCCTGTTAGATTTACTACTTTTTTCTGTACAAATATTTCTGTTTATTTTTTTTTAGGTTAATAAAAGCAAGATTTGAAAATATATATATTATGCGCACGTCTATTGGCACGTCAGTTCCTCTGATTTATGATCAGAAAACAGCAGATCTTAATTATCAAATATGCATTTTTCGTTGTGTGAAGCAGATGTCCGTCACACACACACTCATCTTCATCACAGCTGAGCTGAACACACACACACACACACACTTCCTCCAGATGTGCGTGAGCTGCAGATAAGAGTTGTGCCACTTTCACACCCGTACGAACAGATCCATTCTCACCGGCTCCGAAACCCAGGGCACGTTCGCCGCGTGACCCGTGCGCCTTTGATTCTGAATGAGCCGCTGTGTGCCGCCCACGTGACCTCTGACCCCCGCTGTCTCTCCGGAGGCGGCCAGAGAAGGGAAGGCTTGTCCGAGAGACGGGATTATTTTGCCAGGTGTCTCCTCCGCTTCTGGGAATGTTGTTTTTTTTTTTTTTTTTTTTTTTTTCCCGGCCTGAGTAAACCGATCCATTGTTTTGCGGCGGCGGCGGCGCGGTGTGGATGTCCCGTCCGCAGATGGTCCCTTCAGAAGAGATAGAGTTC
This sequence comes from Cirrhinus mrigala, assembly GCA_036247105.1. Lineage (NCBI taxonomy): Eukaryota > Metazoa > Chordata > Actinopteri > Cypriniformes > Cyprinidae > Cirrhinus > Cirrhinus mrigala. The sequence continues at coordinate 28,328,716 of CM070016.1, forward strand.
GTATATCTTAACCAGAACTTTCCATCACCTTCGGTCACGCTACATAGCCGCGCACAATATCGCGATCTCATTACGGCGCTCTTCCGTAACACAGGCGCTGTTGTGGGTGAAGTTCAGCGAGGGGTCGCCCGATTGAAATCTCTTTCTCTTTGATTAGGGTTTCCCAAAGCAGGTGCACCTGCGCCGCAGACGGGCCCCTCATTCGGACGGGTCAGCAGCAGCGTCCCGAAGGGCCCGGAACGACCCGCGCCTCAGGTTCACCCCAGCGACCAGGACAATTCGCTGGTGCAGAGAGCCAAACACATGCCGGTGGATTTGCGCACCCCCATGTGCGCCCACTGCAACACGGTCCTCAGGTCAGAATCGTTGAATTTGTAAAAATGACCCGGTTCAAAAGTTTACATGTGTCTGATTCTTAATATTGTGTTGTTCCTGAATGACCCACAGCTGTGTTTTTAAGTTGGCTTGAGAAAGCAGCTTACTGAGATGCTATTTAAACTTATTATTATTACTATTATTATTACTCTGAGATTAAAATTATTAACTCTGTCTCCTCCTAGAGCTTTAGCTTTACAAACTCCAAACTCAGCCCAGATCTTCAGACTGATCTGACCGAGTGCGCTAGATTTGTTCTTACTGATCGGACTTACGGTCCTATCGATCACTAGCCAAGCCTAGCAGCTAGAGTCATGCTAGTAGCTTGCTAATCATGCTAGAGACATGCTAGCAACATGTTAGTAACTTGTTAATTATGCTAGCAACATGCTAATCATGCTGGAAAAATGTTAAACATGCTAGAAACATGCTAAAACCATGCTAGCAACATGCTAATCATGCTGGAAAAATGTTAAACATGCTAGAAACATGCTAGAAACATGCTAAAACCATGCTAGCAACATGCTAATCATGCTGGAAAAATGTTAAACATGCTAGAAACATGGTAAAACCATGTTAACATGTTAATCATGCTGGAAAAATGTTAAACATGCTAGAAACATGTTAAAACATGCTAGAAACATGCAAAAACATGTTAGAAACATGCTAAAACCATGCTAGCAACATGCTAGTAACTTGCTAATTATGTTAGTAACATGGTAACAACATGCTAATCATGCTAGTAAAATGCTAGCAACGTGATAGTAACTCAACAATCATGCTAGTATCATGTTAATGACATGTTAATCATGTTAAAATCATGCTAGCAACATGCTAGTAACTTGTTAATTATGTTAGTAACATGCTAACAACATGCTAATCATGTTAATAAAATGCTAGAAACATGCTAATGACATAATCATGCTAGCAACATGATAGTAACTCATTAATCATGCTAGTAACATGCTAACGACATGCTAATCATGTTAAAATCATGCTAGTAACTTGCTAATAATGTTAGTAACATGTTAACAACATGCTAATCATGCTAGTAAAATGCTAACAACATGCTAGTGACTTGCTAATCATGCTAGAAACATGCTAACGACATGCTAATCATGCTAGCAATATGATAGTAACTGTAATCATGCTAGTAACATGCTAACAACATGCTAATCATGTTAAAATCATGCTAGTAACTTGCTAATAATGTTAGTAACATGTTAACAACATGCTAATCATGCTAGTAAAATGCTAACAACATGCTAGTGACTTGCTAATCATGCTAGAAACATGCTAACGACATGCTAATCATGCTAGCAATATGATAGTAACTGTAATCGTGGTAGTAACATGCTAATGACATGCTTATCATGTTAGAATCATGTTAGCAACATGCTGATAACTTGTTAATAATCCTAATAACATGTTAACGACATGCTAATCATGTTAAAATCATGCTAGCAACATGCTAATAACTGGTAAATAATGGTAATAACATGCTAACAACATGCTAATCATGTTAACAACATGTTAACAACATGTTAATAACTCGCTAATCATGCTAATGACATGCTAACAACATGCTAATCACGTTAAAAACATGCTAGCAACATGCCAATCATGATAGAAGCATGCTAGCAAGATGGTAGTAACTGGCTAATCATGCTAGTAACATGCTAACAACATGCTAATCACGTTAAAATCGTGCTAGCAACATGGTAGTAACTTGTTAATCAAGCTATTAACATGTCTTTTGTTGTTGTTGTTGTTGTTTGTTTTTTTTTGTTTGTTTCTTTTTTTTTAAACCATACACAGTAAGGGAATTTACCATTAACAAATGATCAGATTTTACGGTCTTTTACAGTTAAAATTGCAAACATTTTATAGGCGTTAACACAAATAAAAAATAATAAAATAAAATAAAATAAGTGTCTCTCCAAATTTTTCCAAAGTATGTGAACTGTAACATCTAAAAAAAAAAAAAAAAAAAAAAGAAAGAAAACATTATTATTATTATTATTATTATTATTTTTATTATTATTATTATTATTGTTGTTGTTGTTAAAGTATATAATAAATTAATAATTAATCAGCGCATCATGTAATTAATTTGATTAAAAATCTTAGTTGCCTGACAGCCAGATTCTTTTTCCACAAAAACTGAACATTTAACAGTGGTTAAAGATTAATAATAATAATTATAATAATAAACTATAGAATTAATAATAATTAAATAAGTTTCTTTATTGTCTTTGTACACAAACACAAAAGTTCCTGTTTCACAATCTGTAAAGTGGCTCCAAATAAAGGACAAACTTCATTTGGTGAAAAGTTATCTGAATGTGGAGGATCTTTCTGATATTATTCACACAATAACTCATTCATTCAGTCCAGATAAAACTGTTTTTCAGTTTTAATGGAACTTAATTACAAATACGCCACCATTCAAAAGTTTTTAAAGAAGTCTCTTCTGCTCACTAAGGCTGCATTTATTTGATCAAAAATACAGTAAAAAATTAAGAAATATTACTACAGTAGCTGTTTTCTATGCAAATATCTGTTCAAATGTAATTTATTTCTGTGATCAAAGCTGAATTTTCAGCATCATTACTCCAGTCTTCAGAGTCACAAGATCCTTCAGAAATGCATTTTATTTTTCAGGATTCACAGATGAATAGAAAGTTCTGTTTGTTTGTTTTTTCCCGGGAAAAAAAAATGTCTGACCTCAAACATTTGAACAGTAGTGATACATTTGTTACAGATTTTGTAACATTGTACACCTACACAAGACCTTCATGTTACAATATCAGAGATTCAAATGTAACATTAGTGTGATGATCACATGCGGCTGTGTGAAGTGTAATTTTTCAGAGAAATGAGCGTTTGTTAATTTTGGGCCGTGAATGTTGAGTTTGCTCATGATGATTCAGGGGCTCAAACTCCTTCAGCTCGTCTCCAGAGAGCGAGAGCGCCGGTATCCGTTACGCTGCCGCGGCCGCCACAGACTGCCAGACTCCGGGCCGAAGCGGCCGTGACATCCAAGCTTAAAGTCTCCGCTTTCTGCATCTGATATGGCCAGTGTCTGTTGTTTTCCCTTCCAGCTAATCATCCGATTTGTCAGCCGCATCCCCGCCGCCGTCCTCACGTTACCTCAGCAGATTCCTCCACATCAGATCTCGCTCCAAACGCCTGTTCTCACAGTGTCAGGACAGACAAGAGCTCTAATCAAACGGCCGCGATAGTGAAATTGAACATGCTTACAGCAATAATTCACTCAAAAAAATTATCATTTAACATCATCTTACATTTAGGTTGTGTTTGCTTTATAAGGGAAAGAAATCATTTTAAGGTGGTTACAATGTTATTTTAAAATAATTGAGATTATATACTGTATTATATTATATTATATTATATTATATTATATTATATTATATTATATTATATATTTTAATAGTTTCTATTTTTATATTTTCCCTTCAAGGTTATTATAATTCACTAAAACTGAAACTGAAATAAAAATTTAAACCATTAAAATATTTTTGTTTCTTAAAAAAAATTAACTGAAATGTTTTTATATAAGATATAAAAAATACTTGTTAATGCAACATTTCAAATTTGATGTACTGGAATAATTAAACTAAATCTGAAATACAAATGAATAAAAAGTGTATAGATGTATAGAAAAAATAATAAAAATGACAATAACACAAAAACGTTACTAAAACTTTAAAAATTTTAGTGAAAGTATTAAAATAAAAAAAGAATATTCAGAATATCAGTAAGAAAAACTTTAATAGCTTCTAAATGATACTAAAATATGTTTTCACTTAAATTTTAATTAAAGTTTTTGTAATTTTTAGTAGGTTTTGTTTTTGTTAAATATGTCTGTATAGTTTTTAGGGGTTTTTTTTTCAGATGTATTTAAAATTAAGTTAGTTTATAATTTAATTATTAAAACTTTAAAACATTTCATGTTTTAGTGGAAACAATGATGCATTTTATTTTTCAAGATTCACAAATGAATAGAAAGTTTAAAGAACAGCATTTTTTTTAGCATTATACATGTCTTTACTGTCACTTTTGATCAGTTTAATGTATCCTTGATAAATAAAAGTATTAGTTTATTAAAAAAAAAAAAAAAGTCTGACCTAAAACTTTTCAGCCACTAGCTGAAATAATAATAATAAAAATAATAAAAATTATTATTATTATTATTATTATAAATATAATAATAATAATAATAATAATAATAATAATAATAATTTATTTCTGTTAACATTTATTTAAAGTAACAAGAATATTTTAACCTCAAACTTTTGAACAGTAGTGTTACATTTGTTACAAATTTTGTATCATTGAACACCTACACAAGACCTTCATGTTTTTAATTTAAAATGAGAAATGTTGCCTTGGCCACTAGCTGAAATAATAATAATAATAATAATAATTATTATTATTATTATTATTATTATTATTATTATTATTATTATTATTATACATATAATTACTATTATTATTGATATATAATAAATATAAGAAGAAGAAAAAGAATTATTATTATTGATTGTAATTTATTATTATTATTATTATTATAGTTATTATTATTAAAATAAATATTACAATAATAATAATAATAGTAATAATAAAAATAGTTGTTGTTGTTATTATTATTATTATTATTATTATTATTATTATTATTATTATTATACATATAATAATTATTATTAATATAATAAATATTATAAATATAAGAAGAAGAAGAAGAAGAATTATTATTATTGATTATTATTTTTATTTATTTATTTATTTATTTATTTGTTTGTTTGTTTGTTTGTTTGTTCATTCATTCATTCATTCATTTATTTATTTATTTATTAAGTTAACATTTATTTCAAGTAACAGATTTTTTTTTTTTATGTTTTTAGTTTTAGTTAACTATAATAACCCATGGTAGTTGTCATCTAATGCTGGTGTAGCTGATTGATACTAAAATGATGCTGTTTGTCAGCTGTATTGTGAAGTAATGTTGTCTGGTGTTTGTCAGGGGTCCGTTCCTGGTGGCGATGGGCAAGTCGTGGCATAAGGACGAGTTCATCTGCACTCACTGTCACAGTTCTCTGGCAGACGTGGGTTTCGTGGAGGACCACGGCTCCGTTTACTGCGTGTGCTGTTACGAGCAGTTTCTGGCCCCGACCTGCTTCAAATGCCAGCAGAAGATTCTGGGGGTGAGAGAGAGACAACAACTGAGCTCATTTTGCTAGTTAGTGGTGTTGAATGAGTCTACTATCACTTATGCTCCTGTATGAATATGAGTAAAATTTAATCAGGTTCGTTTGAATGTATTTATTAAAGAAAATACTCGTCCCGTCATCAGCGTCCCCTCTCCTCGTTTCTCTCTATTGTGCTCCATGATTAAAGCTTCATTCCCAGCCTCTCTCCTCTTGTTCTCTCTGAGAGCGTCGGACTGTGGGAACGGGCTTTAATCGGGATCATAAGGTCTGGTTTATCTGGCCCCGGCGGCTCAGATGTGTGACAATTAGCACATGAACCCGCTTCACAAACACGCGGGACGTCGAACCGCTCGGGCGGAAGGGCTTCACTCGGATAATGAGCGCCGGGACGAGTTCAGAGCGGAGATAAATCCTGTTTCATTGTCCTGAAGATCACATTTCATTACAGCAGATCCAGAAACTTGTGTGAACATTATGACTTTGGATCTGCGCTCGGTTTATAGACCGTATTAATATGTTAGTAAGTCATTGATTGTCTCGAGATCAATTTCAGTCCATGTTTTAAATGCACTTGGATTTCCAAAAAGGGGTTTGTGAGCTGATGAAAAGCTAATAATTAAATAATATTAATATTAATATAATAATCTTATATATAATAATATTAATATAATAATCTCAAGATGTTAAATATTTTATTTGCTATTTGTGAGTAAAAACTTAAGTAAATGAAGTAAATAAGTTACTAATATATTTGTAAAAATAAATGAATTATGCAAATAAAGAAATGAAATGGGTAAGAAAATAAATAAATAAAATAATGTAAAAAAAAAAATAAATAAAGTAAATCAATAATAATAATTTATAAGTTATTATTATTATTATTATTATTATTATTATTATTATTATTATTATTATTATTGAAATGAAAATAAGTGAATAAAGAAAATAAAGTGAAGAAAATAAGTTAAAAAATAAATAAACTAATAAATAAAAAAATAAAAAATAAATGAATTATGTAAATAAAGAAAAGAACTATATAAGAATATAAATAAATAACGTAAATAAGTGAATAAATGAAATAAGTAAATAAAGAAGTTAATAAAGTTAATCAATAAAAATCATTTATAAGTTATTATTATTGTTGTTGTTATTATTGTTATTATTATTATTATTATTATTATTATTATTATTATTACTGAAATGGACAAATAAATGAAATAAGTAAATAAAATAAATAATAATAAGTTATTATTATTATTATTATTATTATTATTATTATTATTATTATTATTGAAATGGACAAGAAAATAAATAAATAAATAAATAATAGTAAATTAATATAATAATAAGTAATTTTTATTATTATTATTATTATTATTATTATTATTGAAATGGACAAGAAAATAAATAAATGAAATAACGTAAATAAGCAAATAAATGAAATAAGTAAATCAATCAATAAATGAGTAAATAATAAGTAAATAAATTAGTTATTTAAAAATAAATATATAATATTAGTAAATAAATAAAGTCAATAAATTGATCAATAAATAGCCTGATCTTGTAATCACAAACTACTGGGAAAATTGCATCAAATATCTGGTCATTAATTGTATAAACATTCAGTTGTTGAAGCTTCTGGAATTATTTTATTTAACTACTTTAATATATTTCCTTAATAAGTAAGTAATATTTACTTATTTACTTTATTTAATTTAGTTGTTTATTTATTTACTTAGTTACTTATTTTTGTGTCTATTTAAATAATGATGATAATAATAATAATAATAAATATATTATTATTATTATTATTATTATTTATATTATTATTATTATTCAATTTGATTCTATTCCTAAAACACCAGTCTGAATATAACATGGACCCAAGACCTATCTAATGTAAACACCCTTATAATTTATTCATTAATATATATTTAATATAATATTACAATCATGATTTTGTAATATATTTAATATTTTAATATTATAATATATTAAAATATAAATAAATGAAAACTGTATGTAATTAACTTGTTTATTAGAATTAGTATAACATTTGATATAATCATAATTTTGGAAAATATTTAATATTTTAATATTTAATATTATAAATTCTGAATAAATAAAAAAAGGCATTTCATCATTTTTCTTTTCCTGCAAACATGATTTTAAAATAAAATAAAAATAAAACAAAAATTTTACTTCTAGCTGCATGTCATGTGACCACTAATCTGAAAACCGTGAATGTGTTGCTGAAATATTGAAATATTAACGTAAAATCTCAACAGAGGTCATGTTAAACATTTCACGGCTGATTGGTTGGGTTGTAGGATGTGATAAATCGCTGATGTGACAGTGGTATGGGCACGTAACGCTTCATCAGGAATAATTCACGCTAATCGACGCTTCTCATCTGCTAACAGGAAGTCATCAACGCCCTGAAGCAAACCTGGCATGTGTACTGCTTCCTGTGCGCCAGCTGCCAGAAGCCAATCCGCAACAACACCTTCCACCTGGAGGACGGACTGCCGTACTGCGAGACCGGTGAGAAACTCTCAATCGGTCCATCAATACTCTAAGAAGAAGATATATATATATTTAATGTTCATTTATATGTTTAAGTTTGATGTTACATTGTTAATTTTTGTGCCAGATAATGCTCCATAATTTACATCAATTTTAATATGGATTAAATATAAATATAAATATAGACGATTGAATGATTTGGTGTGTTTTCTGGTTGTTTTGTAGATTACTACACCCTGTTCGGCACCAGCTGTCATGGATGTGATTTCCCCATCGAAGCGGGCGATAAGTTCCTGGAGGCGCTGGGATTCACTTGGCACGACACCTGCTTCGTCTGTGCGGTACGGAAACACGCACGTTGTAGATCAGAGTTAGGGTCAGGGTTAGGTTAGGGTTAGGAAGCTTAATTGTGTTTTATAGTGAATGTAGTGATGTCAGAGTGATTATATTCACTATAGAACATGACCTCGAGTGCCTGATTCCTTTGAGTTAAAAAAAAAAACACATGATTTTGTCAAGTTTTTCCTCCATCCAAGCTGTGAAGCAGCGTGTATGTAAAAAAAAAAAAAAAAAAAAAGACAACACTGGGAGTGGAAATATATGGAAGTAGTTCAATAAAATAATTCCAAAAGGTTCAGGAATTGAATGTTCACGCACTTAATGAGCAGTGAATTTATGTGATTTTTTTTTTTTTTTTTTAATTTATTGATTAATTGGTTTACTTGATTTATTTACTTATTTATTTATTAACTTTATATATTTATTTATTTAGTTATTTTATGTAGTTTATTTAAATATTTTATTCTTTACTTTGCTTAGTTTGTTTGTCCAATTATTTATTTACTGATTTCATTTCACTTATTTACATCATTTTGTATTTATTTTATATATTTACTTATTTAAATTGTTTATTTTCTTTGTTTTATCTGTTTTTATTTATTTTTTATCTATTTCATTATTTATTATTACATTTTCATAATTTATTTTCTTTATTTATATACTCATTTATTTACTGATTTAATTTCACTTATTTATGTATTTTATTTATTTACATATTTAATTTATTTATCTATTTCATTACTTCTCGTTACATTTCATTATTTACTATTACATGTATTTACTTGTTTGTTGTTTATTTATTTATTTACTGGTTTTATTTTCACTTATTTATTTTAGATTTTTTATTTATTTTATTTACTTATTTAAATAATTTATTTTCTGTTTATGGAATTGTTTTTTTTATCTATTTTGTTAATTCTAATTACATTTTCATTATTTTTTATTTTATTTCATTTATTTACTTATTTATTTACTTATATCATTTCACTTATTTACTTATTTTATTTATTTACATATTTAATGAATTAATTTACATTATTTATTTATCTATTTCATTACTTTTCTTTACATTTTTATTATTTACTATTGCATTTATTTTACTTGTTTGCTTATTTATTTACTGATTTTATTTTCACTTATTTACTTTAGATTTTTATCTATTTCATTAATTCTAATTACGTTTTCATTATTTATTTAGTTTATTTCTTTTATTTACTTGTTTACTTATTTACTGATTTAATTTCACTTTATTTATTTACCTATTTAAAGCATTTATTTACTTTATGGATTTTTTTTTTTTTTTGTATTTCATTAATTCTCATTACATTTTCATTATTCATTTACTTGATTTCATTTAATTACTTGTTTGTTTGTTTATTTATTTATTTACTGATTTCGTTTCACTTCTCATTACATTTTCATTATTTATATATATATATATATATATATATATCTCCAGATTTTCATTTTTAGCTGTTTTGGCTCATTCTAAGTGTGTTTTGTCCAGCTGTGGCGTGTAAACGAGGGTTCATATCAGTGTTTGATGTTTGTGTGTCTCTCTCTGGTCCTGTAGGTGTGCAGCACGAGTCTGGAGGGTCAGACCTTCTTCTCCAAGAAAGACAAGCCCTTGTGCAAGAAACACGCTCACACCGTCCAGTTCTGATCTCAGCACAGAGTCAAAGTGAAACGCCCCGCTGGTCACATTTGACTTTGGTCAGATTCATTTTAGTACACGAATGAGAAATATTGGCTTCAGTTTCCCGCCAAAAGCTCATCATGAGATCAGAAACGGCGTTAATCGTTGATCTGCTTTACTAAATAAGGTTTGGTTTAATATCGAGTGTTGCATTGTGGGTGTTTTCATCTGTTTTTGAGCGAGTTTCATGCATTGCAGTGTTTTATTGAGATCTTTACCACGATTGAAAATTATTTTGACATGCAGAAGATATTTCATTGGTTATTTTCAGCATTACAGAAGTTCTTATTCTATTTTCCACATGTATTTAAAGAGCCATTGACTCGGTGATAATATATTTTCACACTCGTAAGATCAGTGTACGTGTGTTCAGCCGTTTGGACGGCGTCTCTCTTGCTCCTGCGTCCCGCTGCAGTTTGACCAGCTTTCTTCATGCAGGTATATTTTATATTTATTGAGGCGGGACGGAGATTTCGGGGGCTTTCCAGGAGCTTTGCACGCGTTTTACGGCACCGACAGCGTCAGTGCTTTCAGAACGGTGATATTTAATGTTTTATGAGTTATTTCTCTGCTCTTTTATGTGTGTCAGGTTTGTGGAATGTCTCATCGTCTCAGTGCCTTTATTTGTATTAATATAAAGAAATGTGTTTCATGTTTAGGCCTAAAGTGATTCAGATTTTTTCTAATTGTTAGCACTCATCTTTAAGCTAATGAGGGTTGATGGTGCATGTGCATCTTTATTCTCTTTGTTCTAATTGCCTGTAATTCACTTCTTTATTCTGAGATGGGATGAAAAATAAAACACTGTTCTTCTCCAAGTCTCATAGTGTGATTAAAATTATTTCTCTATGCTGCACGGATCACAACATCCATTGAAAACACTGCTATTATCATTCATTAAAAACCATTAAAAAAAAAAACGCATTTTCATATATAATGTTTTTCCCCCAAAGATAACTATTTCAGAAAACAAAAAATTTTAATTGGTTCAGTACTAAAATAATTACAATTTAAAAATGTAGTTAAAAATATAAAAATGAGAACAAAGCAATTACTAAAATTAAAATGAAAACAGAAAATATATAGAAAAATATATAGAAAAATCCAAATATAACTTTTTTAGCATTTTCAAAAACTTTTTTTTATTTTAAGCTGGAGTACTAAAATAACTACAAATAAATAAACTAAAAAATAAAAACTTTATTTACATATTTATAAAAAGACAAAAACAGACCACAAAATTACTAAAACTTTTACATTAAAACAGAAAATATATATTGTGTGTGCGTATATATATATATATATATATATATATATATATATATATATATATATATATATATATATATATATATATATATATATATATATATATATAATTCATTAAACAAAAATTACTTTCAACTAGTCATTTCTGATTAAAGTTAAAGTACTAAAATGACTAAAACTAAAAATGAAAAATTCTAGTAAAAAAAATTAAAAGAGAACAAAGCAATTAAAATGAAAACAGAAAATATATAGAAAAATATTTTAAATATAATAAAATCAGAATATTACAAAAATCATTTTTAAAAACATTCTCAAAAACTTTAAGCTGAAGTACTAAAATAACTAAATTAACTAAAAAAAAAAAATGTATTTGCATATTTTAAAAAAGACAAATACAGACAACAAAAATACAAAAACTTTAAAATTAAAACAGAATATATAAGTGTGTGTATATTTATTTATTATAACCAATTCATAAAACAAACTATTTCATAAAACTGTTTCAGCTAGCCATTTTTATTCAAGGTGAAGTACTAAAATAATTAAAACTAAAAATTAAAAAGTATAGTTAAAAAAATGAGAAAGCAATTATTAAAATTAAAACTGAAAATATATAGAAAAATATTTAAATATAATAAAATCAGAGTATAACAAAAAAAAAAAAATTCAAAAACGAAATAGCTAAGTACGAAAAGAACTAAAACGAAATAACTAAAAAATAATAAAAACTATTTACATATTTTTAAAAAGACAAAAAACTCAAAACTTTAAAATTAAAACAGAAAATAAATATATTGTGTATATAAAATACATTGAATTCTAATGTAGAATAAAGAATGAAATTTAAATCAGACAATAGAACATTTAAAAAAACATTTAAAATTTAATTAATAATATTAAAACTATAATTGTTCATACAATATGGATCACAACATCAGTTGAGAATGGGGTTATTAAATTAAAACTAAATTCATAAAAAAAGCATATTCATTATTTGTAATTAAAGAATATAATTTATTTATAAATATGTATTTTATATATTTATCTAGAACTTCTTCAGCTAGTTGCCAAGGCAACATTTTTCACTTTTGTTTAGTTTAAGCTGAAGTACTAAAATAACTGAAACTAAATAAACTGAAACAAAAATTAATAAACAATAAAAATGACTAAAAAACAACAAAATGACTAAACCTTTAACGGAAAATATATAGAAAAATTGTAAAATCTATTATAAAAATAAAATCTAAAATCAGAGAATATAACAAAAATTATTTACAGTTGAATTCAAAGTATTACCGAACACTGTAATAGTACACCAGTGATACTAAAATAAAACTGCATCATCAGAAACATGTTGGCATCACTACTGTAAATGCTTTAATAATGTGTGTCATTGTGTATTTTCTGGGTCACCTGAGAGCGATCCTTCGGTTTCCAGATCCCAAACCATCACTCCACCACAACCACACGTCCTGCGCTCAACTTTCATATGATGCCCGATTATTTTCAGTCACTGGGAAACAGATATTAGCAAACATTCACCGCTTTCCGGTAATGATTGAGTTTGCCAGTAGGTTGCAATGCATGTTTATGATGAGCAGGTTATAAAAAGGTAACCGCATTAGTCCTTCACTAACTATACCTGCTCCATGATTATATGTGTGATTATGTATATAAAAGCACCATAATTTTAAAACAAAAATCCACTATACGTGAGTAAAATGAGCTTTGTGCACATCAAAAATACATGATGCACAAAGAAAAGTAAAGTAGACTTTTTAGATGACTTTACAGGATTGGTTTAGTGGTTTGGGTGTTTTGGGATCTCGGTCAGCATCACATGAGTTTAAATTCACACAGGAGAGCTGAAAGAATCTGCTGAGCGAAAATAAAGCGACTCCAGGGATTCATGCTGTGAATCAGATCTGTAGAGCAGCTCAAAAACCAAAGGCTTCATCTTCAGTAACTTCATGTTGGATATGTGTATTTTTATACATTTGATAATTTGGTGACTGAATTGTGTTTTCTGTATTTGATATTAGATTTTTGTTTTATAACTGTACTGGCTTAACGGTTTGATGTTTTTAACTGTTTAATAAAAAACGAAATTAGAAAAAAAAAACTCATTATAATCGCTCCTAAGTCCCGATCTGAAACAAAAGATTCGCGAACCCGCACTGAAGTCCTGCTCTGAATCAATTGATTCGCAATCTATCAAATCAAATCAATCTATTCGCGAATCCGCTCCGAAGTCTAAATCAAATGATTCACAATTCGCGATTCGAAGTTCAGATCTGATTAATAATTCGCGAAATGATTCGCAAACCCGCTCCAAAATTCCGATCTAACTCGAATGATTCGCGCTCCGAAGGCCTAATCTGAATAATGATTCGCGAACCATCAATTTCAGATCAGGACTCGGAGCGCGGATCATTCAACTCACGAAATGATTCGCAAACCCGCTTCAAAAGTCCGATCTAACTCGAATGATTCGCGATCCACGCGCCGAAAGCCTGATCTGAATAATGATTCGCGAGCCATCTTTTTCAAATCAGGAGTCGGAGCGCGGATCTTTCAATTCGCGAAATGATTGGCGAAATAATTCGTGAACCCGCTCCGAAGATCCTACTAAACCAAATGATTCGCGATACGCATTCCGAAGCCTCCATCTGAATAATGATTCCCGAACCATCATTTTCAGATCAGGACTCGGAGCGCTGTTCATTCAACTCGCGAAATGATTCATGAACCCTGTCCGAAGCTCCGATCTGAATAATGATTCCCGAACTATCATTTTCAGATCAGGACTCGGAGAGCGGATCATTCAAGTAGCGAAATGATTCATGAACCCTGTCCGAAGCTTCGATCTAAATAATGATTCGCGAACCATCATTTTCAGATCAGGAGCGCGGATCATTCAATTCGCGAAATGATTCGAGAACCCGCTCCAAAGTTCCGATCTAACTCAAATGATTCGTGATTCGTGATCCGCGCTCCGAAGCCCTGATGTGAATAAGGATTCGCGAACCATCTTTTTCAAATCAGGAGTCGGAGCGCGGATCTTTCAATTCGCGAAATGACTGGCGAAATAATTCGCGAACCCGCTCCGAAGATCCTACTAAACCAAATGATTCGCGATACGCATTCCGAAGCCTCCATCTGAATAATGATTCCCGAACCATCATTTTCAGATCAGGACTCGGAGCGCTGTTCATTCAACTCGCGAAATGATTCATGAACCCTGTCCGAAGCTTCGATCTAACTCAAATGATTCGCGATCCCCGCTCCGAAGCCCTGATCTAAATAATGATTCGCGAACCATCATTTTCAGATCAGGAGCGCGGATCATTCAATTCGCGAAATGATTCGAGAACCCGCTCCAAAGTTCCGATCTAACTCAAATGATTCGTGATCCGCGCTCCGAAGCCCTGATGTGAATAATGATTCGCGAACCATCTTTTTCAGATTAGGAGTCGGAGCGCGGATCATTCAATTCGCAAAATGATTCATGAACCCTGTCCGAGGCTCCGATCTGAATAATGATTCGCGAACCATCTTTTTCAGATCAGGAGTCGGAGCGCGGATCATTCAGTTCGCGAAATGATTCGCGAACCCACTCCAAACTAAATCAAATGATTCGCGATACGCGAATTTCGAAGTTTTTCGAAGTTTCGGAGTTTCGAAAAGCTCCGTTTCACCCATACGTACTTTATGACAATAAATGTCGAAATTCGAAAATGTCTCTTTTGATCCCTTTTTTTTTGCTAGGGAATCACTTGAAATAAATGATCTAAGTCACGAGTTTGAATCAATCAGAGCCGTTCCAGCGTAAATGACTCACTTATTTGAATCACTTCCCTCCGCTTTTCGCGTCTTCCGCCATGTTTACACGAGACAGGCAGTACTGCTACTGGTTTAGCTCGCTAGTTTTAACACATTAACCTAAAAAAGTTGATGTTTACAAATAAAATATCAATATTTTCATTCCAAAGATGACATCCAACACAAATCTACAAACAGGTGAGGGAACTGGTTACTGCTAACCAGTGTAAACACTCCATTAATATGACGAGCTGCAGCTCAAAATACATTAGATGGAAACATTGTGTATTATGATGGATTTTGTAGATTAATTCGCTACATTTGAAAGAGTTTGAGCACTGTCTTCAGTAGGAAATCAGTTGAGAGCATCCAGAAATCTCATACCATTTAAATCAGTGTTACATTTATCATTTGAGAAATGATTGATGTATCTGATTGTATTAGTTTATATAGAGTAATAGTCAATGTAAAAAGAGTAAGTGGGAGAAGCAGATGAACACAAAACAGCAGAACATCATGAAGTTGAACTGTGCACGTATGTTTTAAACACTTCGGCTACCTCGGATATATTTAATTGTTTGATCAAAATGATTGCTAGGGACAGTTTAGTCGCTGGATACTAGGGACGACTGAGTTCAGGGAAAACAAGTTTTGTGATTTGAATATTTTTTCATGTCATTACATTGTTTAGAGCATAAGAAAAAAAAACATTTTTGAAAAATTATATTTTATTCATAAGTTATGCTCCGTCCTCTGTAGAGGACACCAGAACTTTAAACATATTTAAAAATAAATAAATAAAAAGACATTAATAGACATAAACTGGCAAAAACAGTGGGATTTGGTTTTAATCACAAATCAAATTAAATTTTTTATACCAAACTTTATATGAAGATGATTCTCAACTATGTTATGAAAGATATAACAGAATATACCGTTTTTCTTTATGCAAAATGTGTGTAAAATGGCCATGAATGGCTTCTCCCAATTCTCCCATTATAAACAATGTATCTATAAACTGTATCTAATTTGCACATTAATGTGTTTTTTGGGCAACATATAATGCAAAAATAAGTGTAATAATGGGAGCAATAATTGGGAACATTTTCATAATAATATCAAATATTTCATAGCAATATTGAAATATAATTTCTTTCCCTATTCACTTGTTGTGTCTCCCAAAATGGGTAATAAACATGCTTTAAGTCCCGGTGTCCTCTACAGTGGACATGTAAGAAATTGATGTCCTGTTTTATAACAAAAAGTCATATTTTGAATTGAAACCCCATAACATTTTCTTGAGATGTTGTTTCATGACAAACAACTTGAAAATTAGTCAGATTTAAATGATCATTACAAAATATTATCATATTTCCATTAGGGTGTTAAATTTGATCACTAAATTAATGTCAACCATTTTTAAAGGCCAAGGAGAGGAAGTGGTAATGGTGAAACTTCCAAACATTTGGTATCTCTGAAAAGCCCTGATTGTGCTCTGTACAGGACATCCATATTTAACACTGTGACATGTAAGATCTCAGAGAAATCACTAAAAACTAATGTCCTCTACAGAGGACAAAACTCCATAGCTGGAAGTCAGGAGGTTAATTGTTTGATCAAAATGATTGCTAGGGACAGTTTAGTCGCTGGATAGTAGGGACGACTGAGTTCAACGCCTTTGGTTTATTTTATATACTTCATGATAGTTTGTGATATAGTGAGCTTGTGTTGAAGGTGTGTTTCGGATGGTGAAGCTGGATGATGAGCGTATTGAGGTGTATTACTCTGAGGCGTCAGTGGTTGGAGCCTGTGCGCCTCAAAACACACACACACACACTGAAGGAAAGAAAACCAGCTTTCCTCCTTGAGTTGGGCAGAAGGAGTCCGTATAATCTCCCAGTACAAACGGCATCGAGTAATTGATCGCTAGATGTTTCCTCGTCCATCGGACTTTTGCGAAGAGCTCATGACGCTTTCTGACGGACTTTAGAGGCTCGTGAATGAAGGTGAGTGTTTGAACGCCAATCTGACGCGCTCACGAAGACTTTTAGGGTTTAATTCGCCGTGTTTATCGATAAAATCACTGTCGGGTCTGTGATCCGCGAGCAGATTGCAGATGTCGGGTCGCTCGCTTGCGTTTGTTTGCAAAAGTTTCGGCGTTTTCTCGTCAATCTCTGTAACTGTAACTCTGAATGTCTCACTGAATCATTCTCACAAGCTGTTGTCAGCATGTAGTTTTAGCGGTACTAGTTTAAGGAAAATGAAATACGTCTGTTGTGATGGACGGAGAAACATCCGAGTAAGAGATTCAACTGCATTTGAATATTAAGAGACTAAAAATTCAAGTCTGTAAAAGTCTTATGGCTTTTTGAAACATTTAGATTTTCAAGCATGCTGATGCATGATGATTAGTAATGAAAGCAAACAAATCAAGCTCTCGTTGTTTAGATTATCATTTAAAGTTTCTTGACATGTTGATGGATTGCGGTTTGATCAGGGATCATTCCTGAAGGCGTTTTACCGGTTCTGTATCAAATGTTATTGCATAACTCCTAAGGATATGATTTATTGTTCCCCATCAAGTCTTACGAAATATTTTGTTTGACTGTTCTTGTAGATGTTGAGAGATCTGAACATCATAAATCCATAGGAGCTCCATTCATCTGCAGACTGAGGTAAGACAATCGGTTTTTAGCAATCGGTTCGCGACTAAACCGAAATGTGTTTTTTTTCATTGGCTGATGTTTTCATTTTACTTTTAGCATTAGTGTTTAATGGCTGAAATATTTGTGATTGTTGTGAGTACAGCTAAAGGGTCAGTTCACCATGAAAAACTTTTGTTTTATAGTGTTTTCAAAGCTGAAATGTTTCATTTCTGCTCTGTTTGTGTAACGAAACTTAACTGGAAACTAAATAATAATGATTGTTGTCAAACGGTTTCCCCAAACGCCTCGCCTGCCATTGGTCAGTCACGCAGGTAGCCCCGCCCCGAATTCACGCCATTGGTTGAGTCAGAAGTTGGGCCGCTCTACAAGCAAATTGATATTTTGAACGTGTTTTGAAAGCGTTAAAAGTTTGTGATGTGTATATGAATATGACTAAAAATGAAGTTAAACAATAATTAAATCAAAAAGTTATAATTTTAAGTTAATATATAATGCTTGTTTTCAAACAGTTTTCCCAAACACCTCACCTGCCATTGGTCAGTCACGCAGGTAGCCCCGCCCCCGAACTCACGCCATTGGTTGAGTCAGAATTTTGGGCCGCTTTACAAGCAAATCAATGTTTTGAAAGTGTTTTAAAAGTGTTTAAAGTGAATTGGGATGTGAGAAAATAACTAAATGACATTTCAGCTTTCAAGGTAATGATTTTAACTTATACTCTGTGTTTCTCATGCATTAATGATTGCTGTGTGATTTAAAGGCTGATTTTCCCATGAGAAGAGCTCAGGCTTTGTGTTGGGATTGCAGTACTGGTTTACTGGTTTGGTACTGCAGTGCTAGTTTGTGTGTACGTTTATTAAACAGAGGTCTATAATATTTCTTGGTGAGCTGTAATATGACTTTTGTGCTGTTTGTGTAGCAGCTGATCACAGATTTGTCATCCTCGTCCTTGGATCTGCTCTGACCTCTTGGTTTTTGGCCGTCCAGCGCATCAGTCTTTAATCGCCGTGTGTGTTGTGATATCGTGAGTATCGTGTGTCTGATAAGCGGTTCTTTGGGAGTGTGTCGGCGTTATTGAGTGTCAGCAGCTACAGGAGTCATTTATACTGCGGCGTAATGAGAGAAACCCATTACAGGGCCCGATGTGTGTTTTGGGTGGGATTTCTAAAAGCCTGCGTGTGGGAAAGTGCTCATTTTGTCTGTGTGGTCTGGCTTTGGCGGCTGTAGGCTTGTTTGAATTAAACCCAGTGGGCCGGCGCTGTTTTACTGCTTAGATTTCACCGGTTATAGACGTTTGGTGTGAAAACGTGGCGTCTACGGCGGATCTTCGTTGGGCTGATGATGTTACATCATCACAGGTCACGGCAGGTCTGATCACGAAGCACAGCCGGGTGTTTGTATAAATTCACTTCAGCATTTGTGGTTGATCATTGTGGGTTTTATTTTAATGGCTGATTCCAATTTTAAAGAGCAGGTGGGCAATATAAAGATGATATTTATTGCGAAATAAATCCAGCACTGTTTGAGAAAAAAAATCTAATTGCTAAAATTGTGATTGATTTAAATAGTGTGGTTCTTTTTAGTTTTTTTGGTTTTTATTTTTATTTATTTATTTTTTTAAAAAACTGTGCTTGTGCACAATTTGTCCACATTTTTGTGAATTATATATGAATATGACTTCATAAGTTGACTTTAAGTTATAATTTTAAATTGATAATAATAATGATCGTAATAAATTATTATTGTTTAAAAAAGAAACAAAATTAACAAAAAATGTAAAAATGAAACCCTTACCATTTAATTTATCAGTTTAATATAATTAAATTTTAACACAATTTTTTTTGTTACACAATTTGGTCAGGAGTTTTTTTTTTTTTTATGTTTTTTTAATTTTATGATTAATCTGTTTATTAAGATGTTACAATATATAACAGAAAAAAGGGAGAAAAAGAATAAGAAAAAATATAAAAGGATTATTTCAGGTAGCTAGTAAAAAAGTTTTGTAATTTTTATATATGAATTGAAATTGAATGAACTGTTAAAAAATGAAGAGTTATACAATAATTATATCAAAAGTTATCATTTTAAATGAATAAATAATAATACAAATAATTTATTATGATTATTATTAAAAAATAAACAATTTTGAAAATTAACAAAAAAAATAGAAAAAAAACATTTAATTTGATTTATCGGTTTAATATAATTAATTAATTAAATTTTCTATTTTTTTCTGTGCTTGTTTGTAGGGCTACACAATTTGATCAAGTTTTGTTTTTTATTTATTTATTTTTACTTTTATGATTAATCTTCTTATTGAAATGTTACAGTATATAACAGTACAAGAAAAAAAAACAAACAAAAAAGAAGAAAAAATAATTTATAATAAAAGGGTTATTTCAGGTAGTAAAAAAGTTTAGTGATTTATATATGACTAAAAAATGAAGTTATACAATAGCTATATCAAAAGCTATAATTTTAAATAAATAAACAATAGTAATATTTTATTGATTATAATTTTAAAAAAAATTGTAAAAATTAACATTTTTTACAATTTAATTAATTAATTTATTTAATATAATTAATTAATTAAAAATACATTTATTCTTTCTGTGCTTGTTTGTAGGGCTACACAATTTGATCAACTTGTGTGTGTGTTTTTTTTTTTTTTAATGTTATGATTAATCTGTTGATTGGCTTGTGTAAAAATAAAGAAAACAAAACAAAAAAGAAGGAAAAGAATGATAAGGAAAGGGTTATTCCAGGTAGTAAAAAAGTTTTTTTTTTTTTTTTTTTTTAAATATATGAATATAACTACAAAACCAAATATTAAAATTAAATTAAATTAGATATTAAAATTAAAATGTTTATTTAATTTTTAACTTAATTTATTTGACTATATAATATATTTTATAATTATTTTAATTTACTTCAATTTATATGTATTTTGTTTTTACTTTAAGATGCTGAATGAAACTGAACGCTTATTTTACACTATTTATATTTAAAGAAATATATATCTAAAAGACTTATTTATATAAATATTTTCAGTTCTCAAAATATCCCCAAAAATTTAGAAAATGTGCCTTTTTTTTAAATTTAATGTTTGTTTTAATTTTTTTTTTTATTGAGAGTAATGTTGAAAAAATGTAGAAAAGTGGAATGACATCTTCAGGTCATCAGCTGAACGTGATTGGTTTTGATTGGTGATTGGTCAAAATAACCTAAATATTTTGTGATTGTTTTGCATGACCAGTTCATCACTAACGTGATTTGCAGCGCTTGTTGAGTTCTGACGTGTGTTTGTTCCTGTAGTTTCTTATCTCATTAGAGTCTCTCTTAAATCCGTCAGCTTTGTTTTCCAACATCTCTCAGACGTTTAATGTCGCTATTGTGCGCTCGAACGCCGCCGAACACTGCGCCTTTGTGCTCCGAATCTGCATACCCCAAGGGCTTCTGGGAGAATTTAACAAGCTTCTGATGTTCCTGGAGAACGGGGGCGTGTGAGATTCCTTCACCAAGGTGAATTTCCAGCCCGGAGCTGCAGAGGTCAGAGTTTACAGTCCGAATAATGAGCCTAAGATCGTTCTCAGAGATGTGAGGTGAACTGCAAGGCCTGGAGATGCATGTTTACGTTATTTACACATTAAAATGACACTAAGACATGAGCATTACGCATTGTTGTTTCATATACAAGTCTTTATTTTATTGAATTTCCAACAAGAATCAGAATATAGTGAGTTGTACGGTTATCAGCAGACGTATGACGTGAGTATTGTGTGTATTTGTTCTGGCTGAGGGTCGCAGCTGCGCGTCTGTCTGCAGTCTGAGCTGCATTAGCCGACCTTTGACCCCGCCTTCCGCTCGTGTAATTGCAGGAAGTGAGCGCGGCCAATGAGAGCGGGGGATTGTGGGTGAGCATTAATGAGCACAGAGGTGGCAGTGTTGCTGAAGGGGCCGCTGCTCAGAGCCGTGCACTGTGTGAAATACGGTTAGTTTGACATTATTTGTTATTCATGCTAGTATTGTCTAGTATTACAGGGTTTACATTAGCTGAAGAAACTGAAAGGTACTTGTGCAGAACCCAACATTGGGATGCTGGAATGTTGCTGTGTGGTTGCTAGGGTGTTGCTACAGTGTTCTTATTGGTACATATTGGAATGGTTAATACGATTTAGCCCCGCCCACACGGTCTTGATTTCGTCAGCATGAAAGGAATTTTCAGAATTTGTTATTTTAACAAATGATTATATATTGTAATGTTAAAAAGGTAAACCCATTTCTAAATGAAGATTAGAGAGACCAAAGCGGCAGACTGCGCACCCTGTTTGTTTTCTTTATTTCATAAAAGCACGAAGTTTTTATTATGAGTGTATGCAAATAAAAGTAGACCCTTTACAGATTCGATTGATGTATTGCTCTTAGCTGTATGATCAAAAATGACGGAGTAATTTAAGTTCCTTTAGGGGTTATCAAAAAAAAAAAAAAAAAACTGCCACAAACCGCACCGGTGCGTTTGTCGACCCCAAGGGGGTTAATTATTTTATTATTTATTGTTATTAAATTATTATTTATTAATATAAGTTTAAATATTTAACTATTTAACATATTTAAATATGTATTTAAATTAACATTAAAATATGTATTTTTGTACATATTTAATATTACTAATGTTCTAAAATAAAAAATAAAATAAGTAATTTAAACTAATTTATTATTAATAATATTAGTATTTATTAATAAATTAAAAATAATAGTGATTTAAAAATAATTATTTAATTTTAAAAGAAATAATTTATTCTTCTTCTTATTATTATTAATATTATTCAGTAATTTAATATTGAATAGAAATATTTAATGAATCTTTAAAATGTGATTTTTTTTTTATACATATATTTAATAATATTAATATTTAATAATAAAATAAAAAAATAATTTACATAGTAAATTATTTAAAGGTAAACAATATATTAATATATTTTTATTCAATAATGATTTAATATTGAATGTAAATATTTAATATAAATATTTAATAAACATTAATGCTATTTTTATATATTTAATAATATGAATAATATTTAATAATAATATAAAAAATAATGATTTAAATGTAATTTAATTTTAAAATAAACAATTTGTAGATATTTAATGATATTTAATAATACAATTGAAAATTATAATTTACAATTAAAAATGTTTAAAAGTAAATCATATATATATATTTATTATTATTATTATTATTATTATTATTATTATTATTATTTATTCAATATTTTAATAATATTGAATGTAAATATTTAAATGTTTAATTATATATTTTTATAAATATTTGATAATGTTAATATTTAATAATAAAATTAGAAATGATTTAAAAGTAAATCTTGTATTATTATTATTATTATTATTATTATTCAATATGAATTTAAAAATATTAAGTTTAAATATTTAATGTTTAATGTCATTTTCATAAATATTTAATATTAATAATAAAATTAAACTAATGATTTACAAGTAAATATTTATTATTATTATTATTATTATATGATACTATTTTAAAATACTTGAATAATATTGAATATAAATATTTGATATTTCATAAATATTTTAATGTATTTTATATGTAAAAAAAAATAATAAAGTTTAAAATAAAAATGTAACTTAAAATAAAATATAATTGGTAATTTTTATTAAGCAATGCAGCAGTACATTATAAGCAACAATATTTACTTCCAAACTTTAATTCTTTATAATAACACACACTGATGAATTGTGAATTGTGAGATGAATTGTGAATTGTGAGATGGGATTAATTTATTCTAAAAGTCATTAGAGTGTCGCATGTGAAAAGAATAAAAGCTCGTCGCATCTCTGATCTCTCTGAGGCTCTGAAGATGAAAGCACAGATGATTTGAATTATTATCTCTTCAACGTGTCGCTCGCTGCAGACTAAATGCGTCTGACTTTTGACACGGCGCGAGATTTACGGCCGCTCCGTCTTTGATATCCCACCGGGACGTCCCGCACACGGGGAAACAATTCCGAGCGCTCCGCTAATGCGTCCCGATGCACGCCATCCGTCCATCCGTGAAGAGCCTCTTCATGAAGAGCCGTCCTGTTCTCAGCAAGCGTTTTAAAGACTGCCGGTAAAAGAGCGCGTGAATCACTCAAAGTGTCAAACGCGGCCTCGGCGCTCCATTAAACCCAAGCACAGATGCATTATGGGTGATGGGTGTAGAGAGGATGGCAGGACGCTTCTCTTCGGGGATTCGGGGAGAAGACTGGAGCCGTGAATCCGCAGAGAGTACAGATGGGATTTGTGAGGAATTGAACACTTCTTATTCTGATTCTGATTCCTTAATGGCTCCATTAATGATTCGTTTAGTGCTTTCACAAGTGTTTGCAGTTGTTTCAGGATTCCAGACGGGTTTCCAGACTCCCTGTATAACTTACCGTTCTCTAGTCTGCTTTCACATAACTGGGCTCTAGACTAACTTTTTGCACTGGTTGCACTGGTTATTTTTTTTAACAATCATTGTAGCCAGTCAGATTGAAAATGTTTAACCCAAGAAGTAAAATACAGTAAAAAGTAGTATTTTTGTTTATTGTTTAATAATATTTAGTTTTATTTAATACTATTAATTATTAATATTTGAAATGTTTTAAATATGAGAATAAATTTAATTTCATAAAATAAGATAATAAAAATAATTTAAATTAAATATTTAATTTAATACTAAATAATGTATTATTATTTTTATATAGTTATATGTAGATACATTTTATTTCATAAAATAAAAAAAATAATTTAAATTAAATATTAAATTTAATACTAAATAATGAATTATTTTTATATAGTTAATAGTATTAAATCTAAATACTTAAGATTTTATGAATATTTAATGTTATTTAATACTATTAAATATTAAGATTTAAAATTTTATAAATGTAATATTTGTATACTTGTAAATGTTTAATAATATTTAGTAATAAAATGAAATAATTGTAGTAATTGTAAGTAAATTTATTATTATCATCATCATTATTATTATTATTACTATTTATTATTATATAATATTTAATAGTGTTAAATCTAGTGCTAATTTATAATAGTTTATAAGTGTTTCATAGTGGTGATATTAATATTTAATAAGAAAATAAAAAAGGAAAAGTAATTAAATATTAAAATAAAAACAATTTTAAATATATGTATTATTATTATTATTATTATTATTATTAGATAATAGTTAATGGCATTAAATCTAGTGCTAAATATATAATATTTTACTTATATTTTATAGTAATGATATTAATCTTTAATAAGAAATTAAAAACAAAATTATTTTTCTATTTAATGTTATTCAATAATATCATATACGTTTTTTTATTACATTTCATAATACTACTACTAATAATAATAAAAGTTTGATTTAAAAGTAAAATATAACTATTTATTTTTATAAACCAATTCAGTGGGTCATAAAAATAAGCAACAATATTTACCTACTTACAAAAATGAATAATATATGCAATATTAATAATTATATTTAACAATTTAATTTTAATATATAAATGCAGCAAAGATTTTGAGCATTGTTGAGAGATGATGCACTTGAATCACTAACCTCTTGAATTGATTTATTCAAAAATCAGACACTATGAAAACATCAAGTCATTTTTCTATATTTAATAAGCAAATAAAAAGCTGATTGCAGTATATACAATCTTGCTTTTTTTTTTATATCACTAGCAAAATCTTTCAGCTTATGTGGTGAGTGTTCGATATGTTGTCCGGCCGATACGAACCAGTTCTTGTTTCACAACCCAAACGGAAAATGTTATAGATTCACACACGCAGGAAGTGCAGAAGACAAAACAGCCGAAGAGAGCGATCTGGGCTCACGATGGCTTTTCCAGGTCTCTCTCTGTGGGGTTTCTGGTTTCAGTGTTGAGTTCAGGTATGTCTTTATGTGTCTCCCTACATCCATCACTCACACACACGCTCCCTCATCCACAGACAAAAGCTCTGACAGCTTCCTGTGAAACATAATCACTGTGCTGCTGCTGTCATGACACAGGTCTGAGCTTGTGTCTGTCTGTAAATCTGTCCGTCTGTCGACGGATTAAAACACAGACGCTTCAATCACGGCTCTCGCTACTTGTGCTTATTTTCAGTTCCGCACCTAAAGAAGTTCAGATGCTTAAGCTCGTTTAATTTAACAAAAAACGAAACATCTTGTTGGCGCCGATAGCCTTGTGGGCAGCGCGCCGACATACAGCGCCGTTGCGCTACGGGCGTCCGTAGTTTGAATCCCAGCTCGAGGACCTTTCCTGATCCCGCCCCCTTCTCTCTCTCTCTCTCTCTCTCTCTCTCTCTCTCTCTCTCTCTCTCTCCCACTTCACTTTCTGTCAGCTAATGATCTGTCCTATCACAATAAAGGAAAAAAGGCCAAAAATCTTAAAAATAAATAAATAAATAAAACATCTTGCCATGAATCTCTGTGATGTATAAAATCAAACTCATAGCCTAAAACATAAGGACAAAATGCAGTTCATAAATGCATATTAATATTGAATTTTTAAAAAAATATACAATACAAATTAATTTTATTGTACTTCTATACATATATACGTGTGTGTGTGTGTATATATGTATATATGTATATATGTGTATATATATATATATATATATATATATATATATATATATATATATATATATATATATATATATATATTCAAAATTATACAATAATACATAAATTAATATATTTGATACATATATGCATGTTTTAATTATATAATATATTACATTAAAATGATAATTGATATATATATATATATAGTTGCAATCAAAATTATTCAACCCCCCAGAGACTGCAGTACTTTACAAATACAAGCTTTTGTAAAGATCCAGGACTTTATAAAAATTGCATCTCTAACAGATTACTGGTATATTAAAAGTGATAATGTCACTATATAATGTAATGTCTTTGAGTTTTTGATTTTTTTAATAACACAGGTATGTCATAATTATTCAACCCCTGTTCAATATTGCTGTTTTTTTGTCAGTTATTTTTATGGTAGGGAACAAAATTGTCTTAAAATACAATTAAGCCTTTAGAAACTCTATTAAAAAAACAGAATAAGCTTGAGCTGTTACACATACATACAGTTAGTCCAGTTAGCTGAAGTTGAGTAGCAAAATGGTAAGCTCTCACAAAAGCTATAGAGAAGAAATAGTTTTATTATATTATAAAGTCTAAGGCTGTATTAAGATTTCCAAGACATTTAAAAGTTGCTTTAGTTTAAAGTGTGTTGTACCAGAAAACCTGATGGTGTTGAACAAAAAAGCACAATGTCATAAAATGTTTGATCAGAGCAACTGAGAAAAACCTGCAATGTACAGCCAAAGACTTGCAAGATGACCTGACGAAAGAAGGAAAAACATTTCAATGCAGAGTATAAGATGAACACAAGACAAGAATGGCGTTCATGTTGAGGCATCTTGCCGAATACCACTCTTGCCCAAGAAGAACAAAAAGACAGACTTGAACATCCTAAAATTCATCTGGATAGACCTGCGGAGTTCTGGAAGAATGATTTATGGAGTGATGTAACCAATCTGGAACGTTTTAGACCTGTGGATCAGCAGTATGTCTGGTGCAAAAAAGGCAAAACTTATTAGCAGAAGAACACCATCTCCACTGTCAAACACTGAGGTGGATCAGTCATGTTATGGGGTTGTTTTACTTTAGCAGGAAGTGGAAAACATGACTGTATGAAGGACATCCTGGATTCTTTGAAGTATCAGGCCATTTTGGCAAGAATTGTGATGCCTTTAATGCAAAGACTGAAGCTGATGATCAGTGGACTTTCTTGCAGGACAATCATCCCAAAGTATGCATTCAAATCTACTTATGCTTGGTTCAGGGATCAATCATAGAATGTTCTTGAGTGGCCTGTTCAGTCTCCAGATTTAATTCTCATTGAAAATATTTGGTTGAATTTGAAGAAAGCAGTGGCAATGTGAAAACCAAAGATTATCAGTGATCTGAAAGCTTTTTCAGGCGAGGAATGGGCCAAGATTGCAGTAGAGAGGTGACAGAAGCTTCTAAGCACTTCTGAGCAGCGTTTATTGGAGGTTATATAGAACAAAAGGCTCTGCAACAAATGTTACTTTTGGGGGTTGAATCATTTTGAACATGAATGTTTAGAGCCAATTTAATTTTCTTTCATTAGTCATCAACTTACGTTCTCAAAACTACTCAAATGTGTATGAATAAACTTTCTCTACTAGTGTACTGATGGCTTTGTTGAATTGTTTTCACAAAATTTTGTTCTCTGCAGCAAAATGTCTTGCAGGTCAAGGGGGTTGAATAATTTCGATTGCAACTGTGTGTATATATATATATATATATCTATATCAATTATCATTTTAATGTAATATTATTATATTAAGTAAAAACATGCATATATGTATCAAATATATTTAATTTATGTATTATTGTATTAATTTTGAATATATATATATATATATATATATATTTTTTTAATATTAATTATCATTTTAATGTAATATATTAAATAATATATATATATATATATATCAATATCATTAATGAATATATATATAAGTAAAAATCATATATGTATCAAATATATTAATTATATATTGTATATTTGAATATATATATACTATATATCTTTTAATATAATTATCATTTAATGTATATATTAAATAATATATATAGTATATATATATATATATATATATATATATATATATATATATATAATATATATAATATATATATATATATATATATATATATATATATATATATATATATATATACACACACAGTGCACAGCATAAATGAGTACACCCCCTCTTAATATATATAAAAGATGTATTTTCTTAATGATCACTAATATACTGGAAAGATGGCAAAATTTAGATGTATTAAACATATACGTAATAAAAACAACAAAACGTATGCCAATATTTCCTGTAAAATAAGTAAATTAGCCAATTTTGTTTAAATGGATTGCAGAAATGAGTACACCCTAGATGTAATTCAGCAAATGTATAATATTCTAGTACTTAATATGTCCTCCAGAACATTAAGTATACTGCTCTGACCCTTCTTGGCACTGAGTGTACAAGCTCATGGCAAATTTTCACATCTGTCCTGTTTAACTCCTGGAGGACGACCTCCTTAAATGCCCTGGTCTTTAATGGGGAGTTTTGCTCAGCTCGTCTCTACAGAATCCCCCACAGCTGCTCAAGAGTGTTAAGATTGAGTGAAATACATGTCCGCTGAAAGATTTTCACCTTGGGAGAATAAATATCCTCATTGTCATGCTGAAAAAATGCCCAATAATGCAGGGAACGAGGGGAGGGTAGCATCTGCAGTTTCAGTTTTTTGTATTACATCACACAGTAGTGTGTGAATTCATGACAGCGCTGATAAAGCACAGCTCCCTCACACCTTCAGCACTCATACATCCCTGTAGAAGAGCTTTACTATCACTGAACGTCACTGTAGGCACCAGGCACTTCTCCCTGTACTCCTCCTGTAGCAACACCAGAACATTTTGGATGCTTTTGGATCCGAAATGATTGACTTGGTCTCTGGACACCAGAGTATGGATTCCCAGAAGTCTATATTTTGTAAATATGGGCCTTGGAAGAGGTTAAATGAGTTTACTGTGCTTTGGCTACAGTAGGTAATTCTAGTGGTGACAATAACCATGCATGTCACTTCTGCAGGCTGCTTCATACTCCGTGAGATAAAGTGTCACTCTTTTCATAGCTTTTGCCGGCTCTGATACTCTTGCATGGTATTTCTCCACCTCATTTTGTAGCAAAAATTCCCTCGTCATTAAATGAAAACTTAAAGTGAAGACCTGATTATTTCAGGAGCTTTGTCACAAGTCCATTTTTTTTGAATGTCAGTGCTGCTTCTGCTATATTTTCACACTTAAAACAATAATTTGGTATTCCTCTTGTACCACTGTCCTCTTTTATGCTAAGAAATACGTCACCTGGCAGTTCTCTCCCAAGTGGTTTCATTGTTGACCGCATTAAGTCTGTGTATGATTCAGTAGGCTATAAAACGCCTTCAACTGTCAGGAAATTACTTGTCTTTAGAAGTTTTGGTTCAGTATACTTACCCGTTGATCAAAAATAGCTTTAAACCTACACTTTTGTTTTCTTTTTTTAGTTTAGTTTATTTAGTAACTTTCAGGAGGATGTACTCATTTTTGCAACACGACATTTTATCACTTTGATAAGAAAATCTTAATTTGCTAAATAATTTTGACATTCTTCTTTGGTAATTGATCAAGCAGGCTTGTTGGAACATTATATCTCCAAAGAATCCTAATATGTCTTTCAAGTGAAGAAGTGTAAGTTTTAGTGGGGGTGTACTCATTTATGCTGTGCACTGTGTGTGTGTATATGTATATATATATATATATATATAATATATCAATTATCTATATATATATTATTATATATCATAATATCAATTATCATTTTAATGTAATATTATATGAAATAAAAACATGCATATATGTATGAAATATATTTAATATATGTATTATACATTGTATTAATTTAGAATATATATATATATATATATATATATATATATATATATATGGTGTAATATCAATATTTTTAATTATAGTGTATCGATTAAAAATAATTTGAATATTTTATATTGCTTTATTACATTGGATTATTAATATTCATATAATATATTCGCATTGTTTTTAATATATGTAATGTCTTTTATTACATATAAAAGAATCTAAACTTTTTTTCCTCTCTCTCTCTCTCTCTCTGTATATATATATATATATATATATATATATATATATATATATATATATATATATATATATATATATATATATATAAAGAATATTAAAATATCTAAATTATATAAAAAGTTAATATATACATATATAAAAATTGATACAAAACGGATGTATATCTATTGTTGAATCTGAATTTGCAAATTGTATTTTTTTTATCTTGTGAATATGGATTAGATCATTTAGAGTTACTTGAATTTTATTTGTAAATATTATTTAGCTTATATGAATTATATTATGTAAAAAAACACATTTTTATAAGGGTCCATTTTTTTTAAATTGAGATCATCTGAAAGCTGAATAAATAAGCTTGAGGTTTTGATATATTTACAAAAAAAATGACAAAATATCTTCATAAAACATGATCTTTAATTAATATCCTAATGATTTTTTGGCATAAAAGAAAAAATCGATCATTTTGACCCATACCATGTATTGTTGGCTAGTGCTACAAATATTCCCGTGTTACCCAAGACTGGTTTTGTGGTCCAGGGTCACATATATCAAACATATTTTAGCTAAAGACATTCATTCAGCTGCTTTTAATGCTGTTAACTTCAGTAATGTGACAGTTTTCTCAGCGAAATGGAAGAAATGTACGACGGGACTCCATTAGATTCATCAGGATTGGATTAGATTAGACTGTGATGTTGGTTAATAGTGTTTTTGATGAGGAAAGTTGTTACTTTATGATGTGCACTTATAAAAAACAAACATTTTAGCATGTGAATAGCGTGCATTTAAAAGTATTATATGTAAATGCATGTATGAGATGGTGAACTGCAGCGCTCTTTCGCAGCCGTTGTTTCTCTAATGGATGTATTTGCATGTAAGCGGAGGTTGGCGGCTCCATCCGCAGGTCTGGTGTCACAGAGGTGGCCATCTTGATCCACTTTCAGTAAAGCTCAGGGCAATTAAACCCCCATGTAGACGAGAGTGAGGACATTCAATCTGCGCAGCGCCGTCGCGTGAAAAGAAAAGAGGTGGCGAATTACTTCAAGCTGCCGGCCGCTGCGTTGTCCAGCAAACGGGAGGAGAGGAGCGCGGCCTCCCATTAACCCAGAGAGATGGAGGCGCTGGAGCAAGAGCGGCCCTGAAATCTAATTTCTGCAGCTCTGGGAGGCGTAATGCGATTGCTGCGAGATGATCGGATGAGTCAGGACATCTCGCATCATATACGCGCTGAGGAAACTCTGAATGCGGGGTGAGAAAATCTAATTGTTCGGGGTCTTAATGTGTTCATTGAGTTTTCAAGAAATGAATCACGTCTGTAGGGACAGAAACTTTCATCTTTTCCCTGCAGTTGCTTTTTGTGATGTCAGTGGGCAGGAACAACGAGGCAGTTATTTTATGGTTGGAATACTATTATAGTTTTAGAATTTTGCATTTTCATTTTAATTTTAAAATTTTAGTAGTTTTGCTGTTTTATTTATTTATTTTTTTGTAGTATTTTTAAAATGTCTATAGTTTTTATTAATATTTTAAATCAGTTTTTTTATATTTTCCATTTTAATTTTAAAGTTTTAGTAAATTTGTTGTTATATTTCATCTTTAGTATTTTTAAAATGTCTATGCTTATTAATATTTTGAATCAGTTTTTTTTTTATGTTTTCCATTTTTATTTTGAAGTTTTAGTAAAAAATTTTTTTTAAGTATTTTTAAAATACGTCTAAAGTTTTTATTAATATTGAGTCAATTTTTATGTTTTCCGTTTTAATTTTCAAGTTTTAGTAAATTTGTTGTATTTCATCTTTAGTATTTTTAAAATAAATGTCTATAGTTTTTATTAATATTTTGGATTAGTTTTTTTATATTTTCCTTTTTCATTTTTATTTTGAAGTTTTAGTAATTTTGTTTTTTTTTTATTTTTATTTTTTTCTTAAATCTATAGTTTTATTTAATATTTAAAGTTTTTTTATATGTTCCATTTTCAATTTCATTTTATTATTATTATTATTATTATTTTTATATAGTTTGTATTATATAATTTTATTAATATTTTAAATAAGTTTTTTTTTAAATATATTTTTGTCATTTTTATTTATTTATTTATTTATTTATTTATTTTAATAAATAGTTTTAGTTCTTTTTGGACATCAAAGTAAACTAAATTTGTCTTGGCAACTAGCTTAAATATTTTATTTCAAGAAATGAAAATGTTTTTTTATGGTTTTGATTTTAGGTAACTATAATAACACAGAAACAAGTTACTCATACTCATTTAATAACAAAATTTAAAATCACTGACATAAAATTTTTATGTAGTATTTTGATTAATTTTAGTTTCATTTATAAATATGTTATATTTTATTGTATTTTTTTATTACATTTTTTTTTAGATTTTTATATTTTAATTAATATTAAAATACTTTACATTTTTCATTGTCATTTTAAGTTTTAGTAATAGTTCTTATTTTGGTGCATTAAGTTAAATAAAAATGAGAAATGTTGCAACTAGCTGAATAAAACAAAACATAATAAATAATAAAAATAAAGTAAAAAACAAATCTGCCTGATATATTTTTATAAATATCTATTTAAAATACTGTTTTTAATATTCACATTTTGTGAAAAATATTTAAATATTTTTATTTTAAAAGTATGTTCTCATGTTTGTTTGTTTGTTTGTTTGTTTGTTTATTTATTTATTTATTTATTTATGTAATGCTAAAGGTTCACAGTTCTTTTTTTTTTTTTTTTTTCTTCTCTCCATAGTGTGACTATTGATGAATTTTATTTGGGCCAGTTTGACCCAAAACAGAATGATTGTACTCAGAATAACACATACAGTACAAAGACAAAAACTCCCAAGTTTTCAGTCTGGTCTCAGACTTTTTATCCCGACTGTATGTTCCGGCTCATTTAGCGCAGAAGAGCGTGATGTTTTCTTCACGTCCTCTCAGATCGATGGTGTCGAGAGCAAGACTCGACGAGCACTCGCGCCGCTGAATAAACCAGATCTGTGTCCAGAGACGGGGACCTATTGATCTTGATATCGATCCATTTACAGCAGAGGTCTCGCTCCATCAGGCCTGTGTACACACCCTTCCCTCTGAGATCCACAGCAATTGATCAGCTCCACGCTCACATCAAAGCTAATGAAGTCAGCGCCGCTGCTGGGAAAATCATTAGGCCTTCATATATGCCTAATTATTTAGACTGGAGGAGTTTCGCGTGTTTGCTTTGGGTTTAGGCTTGCTTTTCTATGACCTAACCACGATCATTGCAGTTTAAAAGGGGACGTTTCCTGGTAAACGTGATTTTACTGGCTCTTTCAAACAAGCAGAATAAACGTGCTGTAGCTTTAAGAGCTCAAATCTTCTCCAGTCCTTCTCCACTTTTACATATCATATACATATATGGATACTGAACATGCAGCGGTATGTAAATGTGGGCGTTGCATATGTTAATGAGCTGATAGGTGTGTCATAAAATTCCCAAATAAATGACAAATCATATCGGAGATAATTTGCATATCATGAAGGCTGTAAAGAAGTCTTAAAGGTACAGTAGCAGGAACAGCCCATTTAGTTAATAGTCAAACTAAATTACAACTCTTTCTGATGCATGAAACCTTGTTTATATAAGAAATATATAATGACCAAACCAGGATCATTGTAATATAAAAGAGGTCAGTTCATGGTGAACTCAGAACTTCTCCAGTCCATATATGGAAGCAGAATTCTAATGATTATGACATCAAAACCTTGGGCTCATTAACATATGACCGCCCACTTTTACATATCATATATGTATAATGAACATGCAGTGATATGAAAATGTGGGCGGTGCATATTCCCCAATGAATGACAGTCATATCAGAAATAATTTGCGTATCTTAAAGGCTATAAAGAAGTCTTAAAGGTACAGTAGCAAGAACGGCCCATTTAGTTGTAAAGTTAAACAAAATTATGACTGCTTTGGATACATGAAACTTTTTATAAAAGAAACTAAACCGTATGCTATGGGAGTGTAAAATACAATAAAGCAAATGTGGGCAGTTAATATGTTAATGAGCTAGCAGGTGTGCCATAATGATTCTGAAATGAATAAAGGACCTAACCACGATCATTGTAGTGTAATAGAGAATAAACAAGCAGAATTTCAAACAAGCAGAATAAACATACTGTAGCTTTAAGAACTCAGAACTTCTCCAGTCTATATATGGAAATTCTAATAATTATGACACCGAAACCTTGAGCTCATTAACATATGGCCACCCACTTCAGCACATGATTGCGAAAAGTTACTGAATTTGCATTAATGTGTAAATGTGGGCGGTCATATGTTAATGAGATCATGGTTTTGATGTCCAAATGATGGGGATTTCCATATATGGACTGGAGAAGTTTTGAGTGCATATGTTAATGAGTCATAATCATTCCCAAATGAATAAAGGTTGGCCAATCATATTAGAGGTAATTTGGATATCTTAAAGATTAAAGGTATCTGGGTATTTGGATATCTTAAAGAAGTCTTAAAGGTAGCAAAAACAGCCCATTTTCTTGGAAAGTTAAACTAATTTAGGACTGTTTTTGTTAGATGAAACTTTGTTTTATAATGATGATAGTGATATTTCTAATAATGAGGATTTCCATATATGGACTGGAGAAGTTTTGAGTACATACGTTAAAGCGCTAATGGTTGTGTAGTCAATAATCATTCCCAAATGCATGAAGGTTGCCCAGTCATATCAGAGATAATTTGTATATCTTGAAGTCTTAAAGGTACAGTAAATGTGGGCGGTTCATATTTTAATAAACTAACAGGTATGTCATAATCCATCCAAAATGTATAAAGGACCTAACAATGATCATTGTAATTTAAAAGGGCAATAGAATAAGCAGTAGTAGATTAAACATACTGTACCTTTAAGACCTCACAAGTTCTCCATTGCATATATGGAAACAGAATTCTAATGCTTTAAGAACTCAGAACTTCTCCAGTCCCTATATGGAAACGAAATCTTACTTATTGGGACATGAAAACCATGAGCTCATTAACATATGACTGCCACTTTTACATATATCAGTGCATATTTATTATTCTGCAACTAGTGAAAAGTTGCTGAATATGCAATTATGTGTTAATGAGCTCATGGCTTTGATGACATAATCATTAGGATTTCTATATATGGACTGGAAATGTTTTAAGTTAATGGTTGTCTTAGAATCATTCCCAAATGAATAAAGGTTGGCCAATCATATCAGAATGCATATGTTAATGAGCTTATGGTAGTTTTAGAATCAGAGTTAATTTACATATCTTAAAGGTCATAAAGAAGTCTTTAAGGTACAGTAAATATGGGTGTTTTATATGTTAATGAGCTAACAGGTGTGTCATAATGGCTCTTTCATGCAAGTATAATAAACATACTGTACCTTTAAGACCTCACAACTTCTCCAGTCCATATATAGAAACAGAATTCTAATGATTGATGTCAAAACCTTGAAACCCACCCATTTTTACATATCATTTAAAAATACTGAACATGCAGTAATATGTAAATGTGTGTGGTGCATATGTTAATGAGCCAATGGGTGTGTCAGAAACATTCAACAAAATGAATGACAAACATATCAGAGATAATTTGCATGTCTTAAAGGCTGTAAAGAAGTCTTAAATGTACAGTAGCAAAAACAGCCTATTTACTGTAGTTGGAAAGTTAAACTAAGTTATGACTTTTTGATGCATGAGACCTTGTTTCATAAGAGACTAAATCGTATGCTACAAAAATGTAAAATACAATGACCTAAGGATGATGATGGTAAACGTGATTTTTCTGTCTGTTTCAAACAAGTAAAATAAATGTACTGTAGCTTTAAGAACTCAGAACTTCTCCAGTCGTTATATGGAAACAAAATTGTAATTATTGTAACATTGAAACCATGAGCTCATTAACATATGACCACCCACTTTTACATATCAGTCCATATTCATTATTCAGCAACTGGTGAAAAGTTGCTAAATATGCATTGATATATAAATGCGGGCGGTCATATGTTAATGAACTCATGGTTTTGATGTCATAATCATCAGGATTTTGTTTCCATACATGGATGGAGAAGTTTTGAGTGCATATGTTAATGAGCTAATGATTGTGTTAGAATCATTCCCAAATTAATAAAGGTTGGCCAATCATGTCAGAGGTAATCTGCATTTCTTAAAGGTCGTAAAGAAGTCTTAAAGGTACAGTAAATGTGGGCGGTTAATATGTTAATGAGCTAACAGGTGTGTCATAGAGTAAACATACCGTACCTTTAAGACCTCACAACTTCTCCAGTCCATATATGGAAACAGAATTCTAACGATTATGACATCAAAACCTTGAGCACGTTAACATATGACCACCCACTTTTACTTTTCATACATAACTAATAAACATGTGGTGATATGAAAATGTGGGCGGTGCATATGGTAATGAGCCAATGGGTGTGGCTCATGATTTTACTGATTTTACCAGCTCTTTCAAACAAGCAGAATAAAAGTACTGTAGCTTTAAGAATTCAGAACTTCTCCAGTCCATATGTGATTTGTAGCAATAGCCAAAAATGCATTGTGTAGGTCAAAATAGTTTCTTTTATGCCAGAAATCATTAGGATATTAAGTAAATGTCATGGTACATTTGTTTGGTCATGTTTTATGAAGATATTTTGTACATTTCATTCTATAAATATATCAAAACATAATTTTTGATTAGTAATATGTATTGCTAAGAACTTCATTTGGACAACTTTAAAGGCGATTTTCTCAATATTTAGATTTTTTTGCACCCTCAGATTCCAGAATTTCAAATAGTTGCATCTCGGCCAAATATCGTCTTGTCCTAACAAACCATACATCAATGAAAAGCTTATTTATTCAGCTTTCAGATTTCAGCTTTTCAGATTTAAATCTCAATTATAAAAAAAAAAAAAATTACACTTATGACTGATTTTGTGGTCCAGGGTCACATATATGGAAACGAAATCTTAATTTTTGTGACATGAAAACCATGAGCTCATTAACCCTTAAAGACCTAGAATATTTTCAGGGCACCTGACAAGCCTGCACTTTTCTTAGTTTTTTTTTCAGACCTATTCTAGCAGTCAGCATCAAGTGCTATATATCATTGTAAACAGGAGAACCTGAAGTTTCAGTCTAGCTAATTTAAAGTCCTAATTTTCCTTTTGTCTTCTCTAAGAATAAATGAATTTCCAAATGTTTAAGAAAATCGCATGCAACAGTTGGAGGTTTTTTACTGTGCACTCAAACAGAAACTCATGAAGTTCAGATTTTTTTTCTTTAGGAAGTTGTATTTGGGTGTTTTACACTTCCAATTAAAATTTTATCTACATATAACATTCCCCAAGCAAGTTATTGCCATTTATTACAATATTGTTATAGGCGCTTTTCAGTGAAAAAGAGATCGATTTAGTTTATTGACAATATAGATGTGTTCAAAAATGTTTAGGAAGTAAAGTAAATGGAAACAGTATTATGTAATAACAAAACACAGTAAAAAAATAAATAAATAAATAAAAGGTGATTTACTTTTTTCAAATATATATTTCAGAGAAATATATTTTCCATCAGAGTATGAACAACAAATGCAAGCAGTGCGGCAAGTAGTGAAAACAGCTGCACAAATGGTCTTGTGCAACAAATATACAAACAGTGCAAATGATTCACAAGCTACACACAAAATGAGAGAAAAATATACAGAGTGCAACAGAAAAAAATTGTGCAAATGATCTTTATAAACCATAATATAACAGTCAAATGAATCGATCCGCACTTTTTTACCGGACAGCGCATAGCCACGCGAAAACATAAATTCCAGTGCGTTATCCCATATAAACCGCTCTTTCATCCTAGTTTTTGTTTTGTTTTGTGTCAAAGTTATGTTGTTTGTTTTTCTGTGCTTTTTCAGAGAGTGCTGTCAATGCAAATGTGTTATTTTGTCTTTGCTTTCGTGCACGCATGACGTACTTTACTTTCACTTTGAGTTTGTTCAAATTTCCAAAGAAACATGCTAATTGGTGGTTCAAAAGTCCAAAAACTATGTTTATTGGTTGAATAGATGGCAGTTTGAACCAATCTGGGCACGGGGGTGGGACTAAGCATCAACAGTCGTTCCTGCTTGGTTGAGAGGGACGAAATGCATTGGTTTCCTCTGACGAATCAACGCGATCAAAATGTGATGACGTGATGACGTAATCACGTTCACTACGGAGCCTCTGAATATCCTAGTGAGACAAAGACGTGATACAGGAAAAAAGCGGAGAATCTCGGCGTTGCTGAGATTGAGGGTTAACATATGACCGCCTGCTTTTACACATCACAACTACTGAAAAGTTACTGAATATGCAATGATATGTAAATGTAGGTGGTCCTATGTTAATGAGCTCATGCTTTTGTTATCATTATCATTAGGATTTTGTTTTCCATACCCTGGAGAAGTTTTAAGTTCGTATGTCAATGAGATAATGCTTGTGTCATAATCGTTTTCAAATGAACGTCAGTGTTGATGCGTGAAAGGTCAGCCGATCATATCAGAGGTGATTTGCATATCTTAAAGGTCATAATCATGACTTAAAGCCACAGTAGCAAAGCTGGCTGTTTAGTTGAATCATAAGTTTATTTTATAAGTGTGCTTCAGGGAGAAACTCAACGCTAGAGGAATATGACTCATAGGGGGAGGGAACGATACAGTACTTGGATGATATTTTGTGCTCTTGACTGGTGCGGCGGCTCTGGTTTATATCAGACGTCTGTGTTAAATAAGCTTCCTCTGCGAGTGCAATCGAAGGGTCGTTCGGGGCATCGTCTCATGAAGTGCACTAGTAATGATTTGGATGTTGTTTAGAGTTCTTCTGTTAAGGAAGAAGCTCTGAAACTCTTAATTTTTGGCTGAAGTGACTGAAATTCATGTCTGCAAACGCTTCAGCTTTTCTATTCCAAGCGTCTGACTCAGTTTTGTCGTGTACTGCCTACTTTTCATGATCCCGGTTGGTAAAAGTCCAATTTTACATATTTTGTCCCATTTTAATGAGCTGTTTTATTAGGAAAGAGATTTCTGCTCTGCTATTGAGTGATGATGCTGCACTACAGCATTAGAAATATAAGCAGAGTTGTGGGCTGTTGTGCTGCTTTACATATGATCTCTCTGGTTTCCTGACGACGTTGGAGGTTTTGTGCTTGTGAATTTAATTAGCATTCCTGAGCCATTAAGCAGCGAGCGTGCCGCTACAGGACCGGCCGTAAACAGCTGATTTGGCGGCGCTGCTGAGGATGTTTCTTATTGAGGGAGCAGGTACTCTTTCTCTCAGAGCGTCTGTTGGAGAAACACAGAACCTGAAGGAATGCCAAGAATCCCTGTGTTAAAGTTCACACTGTATCTCCATCTGCGCCTGGATGGCGGGAAATGGAAGACAGCTGTGCGACTGTGTTGTGCGTGATGACAGACACATGAATCACATGATGTTTGGCTGTTCTGAGATGATTGCCATTATTGATTGCATGATTTTGGGGGGAAAAAGTTATTTTCTTAAAAAAAAGAAAAAAATAAACCTCCAGGGCTTATTTGACTTTTCCAGTTGTATGGATGGTTTTTTTTTGATAACAACAACAACAATAATAATAATAATAATAATAATAATTATTATTATTTTAATTATAAATAAATGTATTTTATTTGAAAAATTATGAATACACTTTTCAATTCATTGTATTTTCACTGTAAAATAAAATAATGTAGTCTTTAAGAAAAATAATTTTAATAGTCATTTTATTTTACAGTAATACTATAGAATGACAATTTTCTGGCAAAAAATTAGTTTAAAATGCGATGAGAAAAAAAGGTTTGCTTGTTTGTACTGCTGCACAATGTGGCCAAAATGTGATTATATATCAGAATGATAATAATAATAATAATAATTATTATTATTGTTGTTGTTATTGTTATTATAAATGGATATTTTTATTAATACAATTATTAGTAAAATATTTTCAATAATAAAAATGTTACTATTGTAATTTTAGTGTAAAATAAAAAATAATCACAATTTGGCCAAAATATGATTATATCATACAATACATACATACATACATACATACATACAAATAAATAAATAAATAAATAAATATAATAACGATAACAACAACAACAACAACAACAACAATAATAATAATAATAATAATAATAATAATAATAATAATAATAATAATGATGATGATGATGATGATGATGATGATAATAATACTAATAATACTAATAATAATAATAATAATAATAATAATAAAATATATTATAATTAATGTAATATATTATTATTATTATTATTATTATTATTATCATTATTATTATTATTATTATTATTATTATTATTATTATTATTTAATATATTATAACTATATTAAATTATAATATAATTTAAAATATATTAAATTATTTATTATTATTATTATTATTATTATTATTATTATTATTATTGTTGTTATTATTGCTATTCTAAAAGTAAAATGTTTAATTTTATTAATAAAATTATTAGTAAATATTTTTAATGATTAATATATCATTGTAATAAAATAATAATAAATATAATGATACAATTTTATTTAAACTATTTAAGAAACAAATACAATAATTTTACTTTACAGTAAAACTGTAAAATTATTTTTTTTCAGTTGAAATTGAAAACACTTGATTATAAGGTGCTCACGTGTAAATGAACAGAGTGCTGTGCTTCACTCTGAAGCATTTAATTAATGAAATCACAGCCTTTGTGATTTGATAATCACACTGAGCCATTTCACAGTTTGAGTTTTATTTCAATTAATCACACAGCCCTAGATTATACCTGTGTCCTCTCAACAGATGAAGCATCCCAGAGCAACAGCTTTGCCCATTGCAGTTTTAAAGGGTTGTTTTGTGAGTATTTTCAGTAAGCGGTGTAAAATCATCACGCATCTCATCGCAGCCGTTTCAGGACAGGTGTGTTTGCGATTGTCCCGTGGCGTCCCGCAGGTGCGTGTGGAGCGACTGCTGCGTGAAGAGCTTTCAATGAAGCGTTAATGTGAGCTTTTAAGGGAAGCGCAGGGCCGAATGTGTTTACTGAAGCTGTCAGAGGAAGGTCCTGCCAAAGCTCTCCCTTCAGAAGCTCCTCTGGCACCGCTTTCCTTCTGGCTGCAGACGCATCGCCTTTTTCCACTTTAAAAACACCGCTCGGAGCCGAGCGCACAGCGCCGGCGTACATTTTTGGGTATTTTTCATTTGTTTTGTGTATCCATCATAGAGAGTATTGTGTGGCTGTTAGATTCGGAGCTTCAGATGCGTTTGTAATACAAGCCCGCGCGCTTCCTGTAAGCGCTTTTGACAGGGAGAGACTGTGAGGGGAAAAAGCAGAAACAGATGATATTTGACTCTTTCATACGCACTTCATCCATCTTTTCAACCTGTTTTCGATGAGAGATTCAAATGCGTTTCACATGTGCTGCACGATTGACATGAGAAGAGCCATTCATAGCCGTCGAAACCTTCACTGTTCCCTATAGATTATCGGATGACATCTGAAGTTTGCATGCGATCGGCGAGTGCGTGATGGACGCACGCTTGCACATTTGCATAATGTAGATTGGATCATTTGGACGCACCTGCAGGAGTGCATGACTTGATGTGCCCTGAATAGATGGCAGGCGTGTGTGACGTTTCCTGGAACACAGACATTTCCATCTTAGAAACTGCTCAGATTGACTGGAACATTAGTTTGTTTTGAGAGGAATATTTTTGTATCCAATTTTATGTTCAGTTTTTGGAGTTTTCAGGAATATTTTTAGTTTAGATAATATTTTTGAAAGATTATTTTAATAGTGTAATTTTATGATTAATTATATAGTTATAATTATATATGAATTTATATATAATTATTTAAATAAATATATAGTTATATATTTAAATTATTTATATACATATATATGTAAAATCTAAATTATATAATAATATATAAATCATATATAATTATTTAAATAAATGTATATTTATATATTAATTTATATTTTTAATATATGAATATAAAATTGTGTGTGTATATATATATTTTTTTATTTATTTAATTACTATTTATATTACATTTAAAAAAGTAAATGTTTTGTAATTTTGCATATATTTTTGAATTTTGTTTTTTATCATTTAAATTAAATATTTTAATAAAGCAGTTTGTATATAGTTTTTTAAAATTATAATATTTATATATAATATTTATATATTTATTGTTATATTCTAAATAATAAATCCTAAATAATTTATAATATTTATACATTATAGCAATATATATAAATCGGATATTATAGTATTATTATATAAATTGTATATATTAAAAAATGTTAATATTTTAGAATTGTGCATACAATTTAGAATTTTGTTTGTATATGATATATATGATTAATTTTTGCCTTCCTTTTAAAAAATGTACTCAAATATTTAAGTAGTTTAGAATTGTGTGTGTGCATATGCAGTTTGATCATTTAAGTATTTTGTATAAAGCAGTTATATATAGCAGTCATATATTTACAAATGTTAATGTTATATTCTAAATAATAAATCCTAAATAATGTATCAGATTTTGTACATATTATATTATGTGACCCTGGACCACAAAACCAGTCATAAGTAAAAAAAATTCTCGAAATTGAGATTTATACATCTTCTGAAAG
Organism: Cirrhinus mrigala; assembly: GCA_036247105.1. NCBI lineage: Eukaryota > Metazoa > Chordata > Actinopteri > Cypriniformes > Cyprinidae > Cirrhinus > Cirrhinus mrigala. The sequence continues at coordinate 28,372,218 of CM070016.1, forward strand.
CTGAATAAATAAGCTTTCCGTTGATGTATGGTTTGTTAGGATAGGACAATATTTGGTCGAGATACAACTATTTGAAAATCTGGAATCTGATGGTTCCAAAAAATCAAAATACTGAGAAAATCACCTTTAAAGTCGTCCAGATGAAGTTCATAGCAATGCATATTACTAATCAAAAATTAAGTTTTGATATATTTATGGTGGGAAATTTACAAAATAACTTCATGGAACATGATCTTTACTTAATTTCCAAATGATTTTTGGCATAAAAAAGAAAATCTATAAATTTGACCCATACAATGTATTGTTGGCTATTGCTACAAATATACCCGTGATACTTAAGACTGGTTTTGTGCTCCAGGGTCACTTAATTCATAAATATAAATTCATAAATATATATTAATTGCCATATTTGTTTTTTCAAATGAATTTTTTTAATTGACATGTTTTTAAATTAATATTTAAACATATTTACATTTTACGTAAATTAAATATTTTCATTAAACAGTTAAATCAATTCATATTTACATTTACTTCTATGAATGTTTCCCCCCCACTGCTTTCTTTCCCTAAATGGATTTGGAATATTGCAATGAAATGCAGTTGAATATTGAATTATTTTCACTTAAGTGCACCAGTTTAATAAGAACCAGCAATATATTTACCTGCATATGTTTTTAATAGAAAACTGAATACATGAAAAACATTATGAACATTTTTGAGTGACGTGATCGGTCATTTGAATCGATTCATTTGAACTGATTCACAGAAATGATTCAAACATACAGTATTATATCTGTATTTTGACTCGGTGGCCGTTAGTAAATCAGACGGGTGAACCTGTCCTCCGTTCTGCTGTTGGTCAAACGGGCCGCTTGTTCGACTCGGTCCACAATGAGTCTCATTGAGCCGCGGAGTGCTTGTTTTGGAGCGTGGGATGGAAAGTGTGCAGCTGGGAAGGTTCCCCTCAATCAAACGACATATTAATAGCCAAGTGACACACGGCGCACGCTGGCGTTCCACGCAGGTTGAGCGGAGCAGGAATGCCTGGCAGCTTTGGCCACATATTGTGGGGATTAGGACGCTCGCCAAAACAAATCACCTCCAGCTTGGTGGGCAGCGCGTCCAGAGAGCACGTGTCGGCTTCCTCAAACGGGGGTTTTGTGCAGCAGAAGTCGCCGTCCGAGATGTCGGTCTGACGTTCGCCGTCGTTTTCTGACTTTAATTTGTGCATCTTGGCTGCGGTTCATCCCGGACCGGTGGAGCAGCTGAATAAATATACAAATGAATCCATTTCAGTATCAAAACTGGCTTGCGGGCGACGGCCAAATAAAACAGAGTGTCCCCTCCGTGATGTGTTTGGCAAAGACGCAGCTTATCTTTTATCTTAAAGGAGTAGTTCGGTCAAAAATGAGAAATCTGTCGGCGTTTTCTCTGCCTCGTGTCGTTTCCAACCTGTTTGAGCTTTTAACCCTCGTTCGGGTCTGTTTTGACCTGGAAGATATGCGTAAACATTTCTTAAAAATGCATGGTTTTTACTAAGGGAATGGAACTTTGCAGATGCTTTGAGACTTTCAAAATACACTTCTTTTATTTTTTTCAGATTTTTTGCAATTTTATTTTAAGAGAGATAAAACATTTCATGTCATTTTTGACCCGGGTATGTATGGAGCACCATTAGATGTCGAAATACTTTTTGTAAAACTTTATATGAAGTTTTTTTAAGGAAAAAAAAAAAAGTTGTAAAATATATTTATCCTTTTCCACATATCTCAAACACTTTTGGACTGAATTCTATTGATGAACACCAAAAACTGATCACTTTGTCTAAAAGCAAAAGTCAATGCAAGCAAAATAAATGTATTTTGTCAGAGTAATATTTATATAGTTTTGATGTTGTTTTGTTTAATTAAATTCTGTCCATTGCAATAGTTAAAATCATGAATTCTTAGAATATATGCACTTATAAATTTCATACAATTATATATTCAAATAATATTTCTTGTAAGTATAAGTAAAAAAAAAAAAAAAAAAAAAAAAAAAAAAAAATATATATATATATATATATATATATATATATATATATATATATATATATATATATGTGTATATGTTAAAATATAAAATAAAATATTTTTATACATATAAAATAATATTTTATTTATCTATCTATTTATTTTATTATTATTATTATTATTATTATTATTATTATTATTATTATTATTATTAGATTTATATTATTATTATTATAATTTATTTTTTTCAGAAATTTGGCCTGTTTTCGAATTAATTTTAGTTAAAATTCTTATATATATATATATATATATATATATATATATATATATATATATATATATATATATATATATATATATATATATATGTGTATATATATGTGTTTTTTATATATGGTAAATAAATAAACATATTTGTATATAATTTATTATTATTATTATTCGATTTATATTATTCGATTATTATTATTTATTTATTTATTTATTTTTTTTCAGAAATTTGGACTGTTTTCAAATTCATTTTAGTTAAAATTCTGGAGTTAAAACCATTAATTCTTAGATTATATGCACTTGAATAATAATAATAATAATAATAATAATAATAATAATAATAATAATAATATATTAAAATAAAATTTAATACATTAAAATAAAGTGTTTATATATGTTAAATAAATAAACATATATATAATTTATTAGTATTATTAATATTAATTTTATTATTATTTTATTTATTTAGTTTTCTTTTTGGTTCATGTGTAATTTCAAATATATTTCCCCCAGTTTTTTAAGTAAAAAAAAAAAAAAAAAGGGGGGGTAAATGCAGAAATAACATTGTAACATTCAAAACTTTACAACTAGAAGAAACAGAAGAAAGTAAGTCAAAAGGGTTTAGAAATAAAGGCAGATGATGACAGATTTTTTATTTCTGTCTCTTTAAGGCATGTGTATCGTATTTCATTCTCTGCTGAGGAGGGTTTGAAGCCCC